>CAKAKR010067988.1:0-37259 GCA_916700685.1 Adelosebastes latens | reverse complement strand
CACACTCCCGGTGCACTTTCTCAGAGCGTTCATTGTTACCGCGGATAGGTTTGCGTTATAGTTAATGGAACGCCTCGTGTGTTTCATACCGACGCTAACGGATGCCGAGTATAGCCGTGCCAAACACCGGCGGCCGTGACAAAGCCTCTGTATTTAACGCCCTGGGAATGAGAATGTGCTGGATATATCAGCTCATCAAGTTGTTGTGCTAACATGTTAGTGAACAGTTGCATCCTTAAATAGCCAGCAAATGCAGAGCAACATTAGCATCGCACTGGACTTGTGGTTCTGACCACTGGATGAATGTCCAACATTGACTTTTTTTTTATTCTTGTTCCGCTCACGTTTGGTTCACTGACTCCAGAGGAAAGTGTCTTTAACTTGCTAGATGCTTGACTAGCAGAATTCGAGGGTGCAGTAACCCTTTAATGGGTAAGGTAAGGATACGGTTAAACTACATCCCAAGGATGTAGGTCATAGTGCACAGGCACAAGTCAAATTAAGTATAATACTCCTCCAAGGATAACAAATATTCTTGTAAAAAATCCATTTTAAAATATTTAAAAGATACCATTTAAGACTCAGGGAAGGGGTTAGGGTTGTATGTGTCATGTTTTACATACTAGTGTTAATACACTATGAGTTTAAGTATCAATGGTTTTGAGTTATTAGCCCTCCGCAACTGACTTATAAAAAGTCTGTGGTCGGAGTCCCGAGTGGTTACAGAGCGTACCATATAACCGCAATGTCCCGAGTTTGATTCTGGCTTTGGGACCTTTGTTGCATATCATACGGCCTCTTTCTCTCTCTCCCCCATTTCTACACTGTCATCTGTCAAATAAAAGACAAAAATGCAAACAAAAAAAATCTTTACAAAAAAAAGTCTGTGGTCAAAGCAGAAGGAGTTGTTAACAACCTCTAACCTGATTTCAGCCTACACTTACCTCTATCTCGAGCTTTTGTTGCATATTTATATAATTTGGGTTCTTTCTTTACATTGGGGTGACAAAGAGGAATATTTCAAATGCTTACTTTCAACAAAATGTTTAACAAAGTGTCACTTGTACTGGATATTAGACATTACTCTTACTTCAACTGAACCCTAACGCGAACCCTTTTCTAACCCTTTTCACTTCCCTTTATTCTTCCTGTTGTTTTTCCCTCATTTTATGTATGTCTCACAACTCTAAAATTAACAAAACCAGAAACTGAATATCTATAAGCTACACTTCACAATATAGGAAAACTTGCTCAACTAGAGTTATTTTTTCTAAACAGAAGTTAAACAAATTTCATGTGGTTTCAGTGGTTCATTCAGCAATGTTTTAACTGCAACAATTTTGCCATAAGGTCATGCTTATTGCAGTGAATTGCGACATAAGACACATATTTCTATATATATTCCTGTGATTTCTTCACATGGGCAGAAAATGTTAGTTGCCACATGACTTTGACAATGCTTTCTGTCACCGTCAGAGAACTGAAAGCAGACTCTTGACTAGTACAGTTTCCTTCCCACTCAAGATTCACTTCCCTGGAAGGGCTCGAAGGTAATTTATGTGCCAGTTGCAAACGTAACAACTCATCTCGATAGGACTGCTTCCCGAGCAGGGCTTGAAAATCAGAGATTAGACTCAAGTGATTATTATACGGATACCTTGGTCTACCCTTGTATATCATGGCGTGTTTTGCTGCCACATTTGGTGTCATCATTCTGTCGGGATTCATCAACCTCTCAGCAGCAAACAAGGACACTTGTGATCTTCATGATGTAGTTGGACAGAGTCTAACTCTACCGTTTGTGTATGCGGGACTGACAAACTCACATATACTGAGATGGACTCATAATGACACAATCATTTTCTACAGACAGCAAGGCAACGTGTCTGTTGGAAAGCTAAAGGACATCTCTGCAACCGGATCTCTTTTGCTGAAGAACCTCAAATTCTCAAGTGCAGGAACTTACCAAGCAAACTTGTTGAATCCCGATGGTGCACCGGCTAAATCATGGACTGGTCGTCTCTGTGTGATGGACAAGGTTTCAAAACCTCAACTCACATACACGTGTGACCCCAAGTCTAGTGCTGTTAATCTAAACTGCCACGTAGATAAACCTCAGGGTTTGGTGTTCTCATGGACGCTCAATGGAAAGACCT
Source organism: Adelosebastes latens (assembly GCA_916700685.1). Lineage (NCBI taxonomy): Eukaryota > Metazoa > Chordata > Actinopteri > Perciformes > Sebastidae > Adelosebastes > Adelosebastes latens. Next base: position 35,103 of record CAKAKR010067988.1, on the reverse strand, counting down.
TAACAGGTGAAACAAGACAAACACTGGAACGGCTGAAAGGGGAGAGGAGCTTCACTTGTAGCGTAGCAAACAAAGGCAGCAAGGAGACGAGCGACACTGTCCGTCCAACCTGTAAAAGTCCACCACCACTACCACCAACTTTGTTCTGTTTTACATCCAAAACTGTTGTAGCAGTGATAGCAGGAGGAGCAGGTCTCATCCTGCTTTTGCTCACCATAATAATCATGTTATGTTGCTGCCACAGACGCATCAAAACCCAAATGAGACGCAGGGATGAAGAGGAGCTGAGGATGGTTTCTCTAAACAAACGAGAGCCTGGCTCCATTAGCCCAGAGTACGAGACAATGCCCCCGACTGAGGACCCTCTACCGCCGGCTCCCAGTTCTTCACCCAAAGCCTGTTACGAGAGTGTTTCTCAGCCTGAAGCTCAGACTGAAAACAAGCCTGCACAGCTGTCCACAGCTGCTGAAGGACTACGACCTTCACCTGTGCCGAAGCCGAGGACGAAGACCCCCCAGACACCAAATGTCTGAATGTACCTTCCTCTCTTATCATCCTTTCAGGAACTAAGACAAAAGGGCATGTTTTTTTAGCTATATAAAATACAACTGAACCAAAATGAAGAAAATTGCTTATGAGAATTCTTATTTTTGTCCATAACTTTAACCTACACATTCTTTATCACTTTAATATTTCTGTATATACGTATATAGATGTAGTAAATTGACAATGGAAGTATCTGTGTCTAGGAACATGGGCTTAATCGTGATAAGCTGTGGGCCTGGGAGGTAGAACTTGAGGCAGCATAATCTTTATTGTCTCAGCAACTTTAAATGTGATATCGTGGCTTATCTATGTTGAAGGTTTTTTGTTAATGTTTTCAATGTAGCTGCTATGGGGGTGGAGGGTCAAGGGTTGGTGGGAAATATACTGTAAAGGAGGTGTCATCTGATCCGTGGTACACATTATGGTACAAGAAACTGTGCTGGAGGAATTTCAATATTGATGTATTGTTCTGATTTGTTAATGTTACTGATGGTCTTATCTGTTTTATTATGAATTCTTTCACTGCAGAGCCAATGTACTTCTATGTTATAAATAAAGCAATTTCCAGACAAAAAAAATAGAGTTTTGCGTAAAATATTTAATATAATAGATCAAAGAATATGGCTTTTTTATGTCAAGAAATACCATGAAAAGGCCAAACCAACAAACATTATTCTGTCTTATTACACAGCTGTGTTGAATACTAGATTCTGATTGGTCAATCACGGCGTTCTGTGGTCTGTAATTTCTCTATAACAGACTACTGTGTATAGCAGACCGTTGCTATGGGCGCTGCTCTGATGTCGGACTCTGGCGGACCGTTTTTGTGTCAAAACATTGATTTCTTAAGTAAGTAGCCGTGTAATAAGCGGGAAATGTACAGCGAGCCGGGATTCTTTCACAACAATGACCGGCTCTTGACCGGCATTATCCCTTACTTACAGCACTTTCCAACTTCCTTAAACCTGTCTGTGTCACACAGCTCCAAGTTTATTGGTTCAAACCAAAGACATAAATCTTAAAAAAGGTACATACAGATATATATATATATATATATATAAAAGACAAAATAATTTGACGAAACATCTCGCCACTGTAGATTTATCATTTCTCAATCAAGATTAAATTGTGTATTTGTTGGAGACTAATTTTAGCGGCGGATGGATACACATTTGGTGCTCTAACAAGTATTAACAGCACCAGGTCAGCATGTGTCAGATTGACCATCATGGTAACGAAGGAGCATGTCACCTAGAGCTGCAACGATTTATCGATTAGTTGTCAACTATTAAATTAATCGCCAACTATTTTGATCATTGATAATCTATATAATTTTTTAAGAAAATAAAAAGTAAAAATTCTGTGATTCCAGCTTCTTAAATGTGAATATTTTCTGGTTTCTTTACTCCTCTATGACAGTAAACTGAATATTTTTGGGCTGTGGACAAAACAAGACATTTGAGGACGTCATCTTGGGCTTTGGGGAACACTGATTGACATTTTTCACCATTTTCTGACATTTTATAAACCAAACAACTAATCGATTAATCGAGAAAATAGTCGACTGATTAATCAACAATGAAAATAATCACTAGTTGCAGTCCTAATGTCCATTGTGACAGTGTGGCTCACTGGTGTGTTTTTTGATAGTTTTGGGACAACAATGGTGGTGACGTATGACACAGAGAAATGTCAGGCTTTGGATACACAGACAGATATAAAATATAGCCAGACTTTTCCATAAGTTTGTTTTGGTAAATATTAATTAGTATGAGAACTATTATATCACAACAAATACTTAATGGACAAATTTCAAATGTCTTGACCTCTTCTGTCTGAGACACAACTATTCACCATCTGACCTCTTCTTCACATAAGCACTGTATTGAATCAAGGCTATTTTTAGCAGCTCCACTGATATTTGCATACACTTTAATCTTTCAAGATTAACAATCAAGCTTTTTGTACAGTAATCACACTACGTGTCAAAAATGATCTCATATTTGTATGGAAAAGAAGAAGAGGAACTTATCTGCATCAACCACAGCTCTTTGTTCCAGCTTCTTACATGTCAGCATTCTTGCACTTATTAAAATTTGCTTGCTTGCAAGAAGTTATTAAAGGGGGGAAAAAAATCAATAGAGGAATGGATTAGCTAAGGCAAATATCTATTATCTCCGATGGGTAAGTGGTAATCCACACATGAAAGTGTTTGCTGTCCCGCCTAATGCTGTGTGACAGCCACATAATAGAATCCCCATGAGCGTCATCGCCTAAAACTTACAAGCCAATGTCATCTTTTGTCGGGCCCTGCTCCACTCCTGCTCTCTTTACATGGCTGAAATTTCAGTCCAGCCGGCAGGGATTTGGCAGTAAAGCTGGTATCTGCTCCTGGAACAATGCCACTTGTCTTTCTTGAGAAACACTGAGACTTGGCTGGCAACACGCCACGTCACTTCCCCTCACCGGCCAAAAATGTGCACCATGGACAGATAGAGCAGCACACATGCGCATACGCAGGCATACTGTATTCTCACACACACACACACACACACACACACACACACACACACACACACGGGACTACATTTCAAGATACAACTTAATGAAACACATCTCATATGCCTTTGCCAGATATGCCCTGGAACTGGAAGGGAAATACCTCTGAAATGTGTTTAATCAGTGGCTCTTGGAGCCTAGAGGATATACCCTTTTGATCTTGGAGTGTGTGTGTCCAGGAAAAGGGTCAATTACCCATGGAAAGTATTTATACTCATGTCAGATCACTCCTATTACGGTTCTCTCGTTGTCACGGGCTGCCAAGTCTGGGGAAAGTACAAACCAAATCAGAAAATCAGAGGTCAGCCAGCGCAGTGGCCTTTTTCATCAGATTTGTCTGAAAATACAGAGATGATTATGACCTATTAGCATTCTTGAGCCAACTTAGCACTCGTTGACCTCAGTTCTTTTTTCTTAAACCTAAAGCATACAAAGACACAATCTTCCAATCAGTCTCAAGTTTTATTGACAAAGCGATGTGGCCAATTACTCTTGGAAATCAAACACAGATATAATGAGTTTGAATACCACGTTGTTTAAAGCAATAAGCCTTTAAAAGTCATTAACTGTGGAAAATGTGTGTAGAGCTTTGGTTGTGGTCTTGCTGAACTCATTAGCATTGTGTTAAACACTGTTTAATCCCTTTTCAAATGTCTCATTAAGCATTAAATTCACACTGTCAACGAAACACAAGTCCTATTTATTTTTACACACTTTTGTCACACCGCACATGCAATTTGTGGACTGGCTCTGCACGGTCTGTGGCTGTCTGCAACACACCAAATCAATTTCACGAATTTGCTGAGGAATCAGGCTGCACTGACTTTTAATAGAAGCAGAATACTTTCCAGGCCTCAGCGAGATTTAGCACCTCACAGACACTGGATGTCTGAGGCCAAAGCAATGCTCAGTGCGAAGGAGTGCACCAGCTATTTGAAAATTATTTACTAAGTTGGTGTGTAAAGTAGTAAAGTTGTTATAGGCTAAAAGTGATTTACCAGTGTCTTCATCAGCAGGGCAGGCTCACAGAATCATGGGGGATTAAGGGCAGGCCCCGCCTACAGGGTCTTTGTATGAGTCCTTAAAGAACCTGAAAAATATTACATGTAGCTCACATAAATTTTGCACAAGCTTAGTATCCTCAGGAAAGGAGGTCACCTGACAGTTTGGATGAAATAAAGTGTAAACCAAAAAGCTCAAATGACAACACATCCTGTCCTAAGGAAGTTTGAACGTCGTGTGTGCCTCTTTGTTGTGGTTACACGAGGATGGCTTGTTGAATCTCTGTTTATAAAAGGATTTTTTTTACCGGATATTTCCCTAGCAGAGCAGTTTCTCTGTTCCTTGCCAAATACTCCATCATTGTCTACTTTGACACGGTGGAAGAGACTCCTGCAGAGGCTGATTTCATGAAAACCCGTGACAAATGGGCTTCCAACACGTCTCTGATCTGCAGCCTAACAATTTTATAATTTCCGTCATGGATAACTTACAGTTGCAGAAAGCACATGTTTTTAACAAGACGTTGGAAGAAAAATAATAAAAAGGTAATAAAGGTTTGATAGGTTTTTGGATTCATTTTTGTGTTTGGTTGCTAAGTCCTTTCTAACGCCTGCGATTCTAAAACAACAGCTCATTAAAATTGAGTTTATGGGTTTGGTGAGGTCATGGAGGAGAAACCTAAACACCCATATCTGGCTACGGCTTTGTGTACTGGTTTCTCCTTCTCAAGGGGCAAATTCACCCTGTCATGTTCCCAGGAAATGAGTCACAGGGGTCAAACAGGAAGACGAGATGGACAGAATCAATGTTCAGACCGTAATGACGGTGTCAGTGAATAGAACAAATATTCCCATAATTTCATTCTAATGCCTCAGCAGCTGCTCTGAGCCAAAGAGGCTGGCGTGTGAAAAGTGAAAAGGCTGGGAAAACAACAGGCCTTTGTCAGACAGACAGGAGCACTGCTGCCATTTGTAGCCAGTGAAGGAATGTGACGGCACCAAGGTCTACAGACGTGATACAGAACATCACCGCTCCCAGCAGATACTTTAAAAATAGTTCAGTGGAGCAAAGAACTACTGTAACATGGTCCATTGTGTAGTCACTAGTTAAGAATAATACTATTTTAAGATACCGTATGCATCCACTGGGAATACTTCTGCCCTGGAGAGTTTGTAGAAATACTGGTGTTATCTTCTTTTCACCCGCCAGTAAGGAGATCCATGAAGACAATGGGCCTCATTCACTAATAATATGTGCGTAGAAATGTTCTTACTTTGCACACAAAATAAGTGCACACACAAAATGCTATCTCCCCCAGCAAACACAAGACTTTCATCCAGGAGACCGCTGTTCGTGTCCCGTGTGTTAAGTTTCACTTTCACGTTACAATCAGCTGTTCGTTCGTGTCCCGTGTTCACAACGTCAAGTCATATTTTCAATTTACAAACATAGTAATTTAAGCCCAACCATGTAGTTCTTTCCTAAACCTAACTAAGTTGCTTTGTTGCCTAAACCTAAAGTGACGCCAAGGGTAACTATAGTCCTATTTGAAAAATAAATAATATAATGGGTTGCTGTTAAAGGATGGATAATTTTGTCCCGTCTGGTTGTTATCCTCACAGATCCATAAAACTCCCGATTCATAATTAAAACTCTGTGTATGCACAAAGACAGAAATATACATATTAGGGCTGTCAAAGTTTATGCGATAATAACGCGTTAACTCAAATTTGTTTTAATGTCATTAATTTCTTTAGCGCATTAACGCAACTTGCGATTTCAGAGGTTGTAGTGGGCATAGTCAAGTCAGCACACTGACACACTGACAGCTGTTGTTGCCTGTTGGGCTTGAGTTGTCATTGTTTTGTGTTGTTAATTGATTTCAAATAATAAATATGTACATATATTTGCATAAAGCAAGCATATTTGTCCACTCCCATATTGATAAATCTCCCTTTAAGGTACATTTTGACCAGATAAGAAATGTGTGATTAATTTGCGATTAATCTCGATTAACTATGGACAATCATGCGATTAATCACGATTACATTTTTTAATCGATTAACAGCCCTAATACATATAGATTATTTGCGTAAGATTCATAAAGCTGTGCGTACGCCTGGTTCTGTTCTATAAATCTCAATAATTGTGGAGCCATGTGTGCACGTGCATGTGCCCCACAGTCCAACAGTTAACCCTAAATGGCCGTAGATGCATCTACATCTGGCATCTCACAGCTTGTCTCCATCTTGGGTGCTGCTACAGATTCCAGGTGAAGCCTTCATTGAGGGGATGAGTCTAAACAAACATTCCAGGAGAATCAGCTGTAGACAGAAGACGGGGGTAAACTCCAGTCCACAAATGCTGTAAAGCAGGCCTATCATTTCCACTACAACCACAGCTCTGTAATAAAAATGCTTCCATCAGCCAAATTACCCATCCATGGTCTTGCACCTGATATAAATCAGATGGAAGAAAAATTCCACCTCTTGCTTTAATAAGCATCTTGTGTGCACAGACTCAACATTCATACAAAGATCAAACATTTCGGTTAACATTCTTGGAGATATAGTGACTGTGTGCCAACACAAAATTACAACCTGGCAAAAAAAAAAGGAAGAAAATGTTTTTTACACCCCACTGTGATGTGCATTTTGCACAATAAGACTTTATGCTTTGACATGTGGGGCAAAAAGCATTTAAGATGATTCACCCAGATAGCTATAATGCCTTTTGAGGAACACCCAGAAGAGATAATTTGGATAGTTTGAAGCCTTTGTCTTGGTCTACGGGCCTATCTCCTCTCAGAGAAAAGGATCCCTTAAGCCTTATTGTGTGTATGGATTCATGCAGGGATAACAACATGTCAGTGATGGGCCATGCAACAATGGTTGAAGATGAGAGAAGTGTAAAGGTGCGACAGAGGGCTAACAACACAAGGTTTTGCTTTGGCTATGCCTTTACTATCTAGCTGAGCATCAACACAACACTCCAATGGTCTCTCTGTGTGGCCTCGGTTTCTTCAAATGTCTTTGAAAGGTACTCTGCGTCCTGCAGTGGCCTCGTAATGGAAAATCGCCTTGAAAAGTACTTTATCACCAAAATAGATAAGAGCTTTGGAAAAAAATTTGTGTTTGCATGTTATTTATTGCTGCCATGGAGACAAACTGGTTAAGTGAATTACTCAGGAAAAAAGTTAATACACAAATTCAAGTTGAGCAAGGCAAACAGCAGACATTATAATATCTCTATATGAGTAGTAATGGATTAAATTGTATGAGATTCAATCTTTTGTATTTAGTCCTAAACACAGTAATAATAGGTACAAAGTATGAGCCATTGATAACAAGCCACATTTAAAGTGTATTTTTAGCTGTCTGTAGTCAGGAGTAGGACAAATAAATAGTAGGGCTGTCATAGTTAACACGATCATAACTCGCAAATTTAACGCCACTAATTCTTTAATGCAGCCGATCTTTCGGAGGTTGTAGCGGGCTCAGTTTTAAAACTAAAATAAAGATCCTGCTATTATACGAAACTAGAAAACCTAAGGAATCCATTGGTACCACGTCATACTAGCTTGTCACGGAGGCGGCTAAATAACGCTCCAAACTTATGCTAAATTTTGGCGAGGAAAAACTGTCATGGCCATTTTCAAGGTGTCCCTTGATCTCTGACCTCAAGATATGTGAATGAAAATGGGTTCTATAGGTACCCACGAGTCTCCCCTTTACAGACATGCCCACTTTATGATAATCACATGCAGTTTGGGACAAGTCATAGTCAAGTCAGCACACTGACACACTGACAGCTGTTGTTGCCTGTTGGGCTTCAGTTTGCCATGTTGCCATGATGTTTTTTATGCTAAATGCAATACCTGGGAGGGCTTCTGGACAATATTTTTGATTGATTTGTGTTGTTAATTGTTTTATAATAACAAATATATACACACATTTGCATAAAGCAAGCATATTTGCCCACTCCCATGTTGATAAGAGTATTAAATTCTTGAAAAATCTCCCTTTAAGGTACATTTTAAACAGATAAAAAATGTGACTAATTTACGATTAATCAGGATTAACTATGGACAATCATACGATTAAATATTTTAATCGATTGGCAGTCCTAATAAAAAGAAAATAATATAACAATAACACATTACTATTTCACATTAGTACATATTATATAGCCTACTACAATATGATTATTTTCATTGTTACAAAGAACGCCTGCAAGGGTTGATAGTATACCAAGCATGACTGTTTAATTAGAATACATCTAATCATGTGTCTAACGAGTCTTCTGGGCCAATTAATCTGAGTCGAATCTTGTCCTTATGGCAACTGACAGACAGTCTGGTCAAAGTGGCCACTGATGCTGCACTTTGTGCCAATAAATGTGTCACAAGCAGCTGGGCGGTGCACGTTGTTGAGCTGCGGTACCATATGGAGTGCTAAAACTGAATCAGAAATCCTGCTGCCATCATGGCATGTGAAAAGCTCATGAATCTTTCTTACAGGACACATTATATTTAATTTAACACTGTCAGGGATGTTCGTGTGCAAAATAGGAACAAAGGCAACGGTAAGGCACAAGGCTTGACTTTGAGGTTGCTTTGAAAACAATACAGGGACGCTGCACAGAAGGCGGCTGTATAGTTCATTTTTAGAGTTTTCTGAGATGAAAGTTGAGAATGCATGATTGTTACTTTGGACATTTCAGAGCAGCCACTTTCTGTTGATCTATCGCGCCTATTATGAATCTTTAATTATGAATCCCACTGCATTTCTTAGTAAGACCCGCCCTGCGTAGCATTGAAGCGCTAAGATTGACCAGATGTCCATGCTCGCACAAGGTACCGGTTACCCGATTTGTTCAGGTCCTATCCTGACCCTAACCACTCAAGGGCAATGTATAACTCAGTGGGCAACCTCCAGGTCTGAGAAGTGAAGCCAAGGCTGAAGTGACTTAAACTTGCATTCTCTCTACTAACCAGCAGGGGGCGACTCCTCTGGTTGCAAAAAGAAGTCTGATTGTATAGAAGTCTATGAGAAAATGACTCTACCTCTCACTTGATTTATTACCTCAGTAAACATTGTAAACATGAGTTTATGGTCTCAATCGCTAGTTTCAAGTCTTCTTCAATACAGCATGATGTTTATTTAGTAAATTATGGTCCCATTTAGAGTCAAATAGACCATAAAGCAGGGTATGCTTTAGGGTGTGGCTACCTCGTGATTGACAGGTCGCTACCACGGCGTTGTCTGGTCTTGGTGTTGTCCGCATTTTCGTCTTACTTTAACCCTTTCACAGTGTGTTTTCAGTTCATGAACATTTTGGTCGCTGTTCGGTTGTACTTAGCTCCACCCTCTCGTGTCAATTCTGGTTGAAAAAAAACAAAATGGCGACAGCCAAAATGCTGAACTCAAGGCTTCAAAACGGCAGTCCACAAACCAATGGGTGGCGTCACGGTGACTACGTCCACTTCTTATATACAGTCTATGGCTTCAACCAGCTTGCCAAGAAATGCAGTGGGATTCATAATTATGCAAAAATGAGGGAGGAGCGTTGTGCTTGCATTGCAGGATAGCTAGTTAGTAAAGTATATAAGTATACATAAAAAATGGAATAGGCTTATGATGTTTTGTCATAACCTAACCCTGTTTGGATGCTGACTAAAGAAATACATACCTGGACAAGCCCAGAGACATGTAAAATAAAGACGTGTACGTCTATATTAAATAGACATATTCACTTAAGTTCATGAAATGCATCTATTCCTCCCCTAAATCCTCATCTCAAAGCTGAGTATTATTAGGCACTGAGTGGATGGCTAAAGATGTACTTGAAAATAACATGAGAACATTTGAATATAAGTGTACTCTATTATAAAATAAGAACATCTTCAGATGCCAAATGGAGACCAGAGAGCTTTGTCAGGGACTATAGTGTGATAAAAGCTTCTCATTGTGCTGGCCTATTGAAGTGGTTTTGTCTGTGTTTGAGGAGCACTATACCACCAGACAGACTGGATGGAGTGCCCCTCTTGCTACGCTAATAGACTGGCATATTTGAGTGTGTTTGAAGCACACACACACACACACACACACACACACACACACACACACACACAATCAAACAAATAGACTTGAGATATCCAGACACACACACACTGTCTGTAGCCCAGACAGGAAGGCATGCTCAACACAACAGCAGCACTTAGACTAGCTCTTATTAATTAGAGCAGGTAGACAGAGGGGTGGAGATGTTTTGGGGGGAAGGACATTGTTGGGGTTTTGAGGGCCTTTTGAAGGTTGAATAGCTGGACAATAGTGGGCCTTTCTTGTGGTCACACCTCATGCAAAGAAAGAATGATTGATAATCACAACAGAAGTTATTTTCATTGAGTCCCAGTGATAGAGACCAAGTGTCTAGGAATTTCCCATCCTCTTTCTCTTGTCCGGAGATTGTATCTTCCTCTGACAGGAGGAGGGTCTACACGTCTCTTGGGTACAAGAAACCAGAACCTATTATTTAGTCAACACAGAGAAAGAAAAAGTGGCTTCTGCGAGCAGAGGAGGACCTTCAGGTGAAGTGATTGATGTGAGTTAACCCTGTCAAATGGAGGGTTATGGATCAGTGCAAAATGGGACATAAATCACTTCCAAATGGTCGTACCTACCACTTTTAGATCAGACTGATACACTCACTACGCGCTCTCTGCTGCCTCTACGTATCTCTGGAATATCTTTTTATCAATCTACCATGTTAGGTATTTTTTATACTAGCAGTAAAATTGCAGACATTAGCTCATAGTATACTTGCTGAGGACAGCAATAGCTCATCAGAAGTAAGACCACTGTGTCCATTCCTGTGAATATCCTCTAAACACAAATTCCAGGAATTTGTTGTTGACAATGTCAGCCACAAAAGTCTCTGCCTCAATTCACTAAATTTGGCAGGTTCAATCCTTGTACTTGAACATTTAAATCTATATATATTTATTACTTGTCATTATGCATATACATACTACATTCCTGTTTACATTCAGTTTATCCATTTGAAATACTGTCTACCACAATTTACCTTACTTATTTTATATTTTATTTAAGTTATATTTTAGCCCTATATTTTGTGTCTTAGATTCTCATTTTGTGTGATTTTCATTTTTTATATACATATTTAATGAGCATTGTTTAAGGGAACCTGAGATCCAAGATTTTCATTGCCAACAACTGCTTGGTTGTAATTGTTGTGCATATGATGATAATAAAGAAACTTGAAATGTGAAACATTTGAAGAAGGTAACAAAATACAGAAATACAACCGCTGTTTTGAAGCCTTGAATTCATTTTTAGGAAACAAAAAAGGTTATAATTAACTTTCATGAACTGAAAATACACTGTGAAAGGGTTAAAGTTCTAAGAAGAAAACACAGACAACTCCCAGACCGGACAACGCCGTGGTAGCGACATGTCAATCACAAGGTAGCCACGCCCTAAAGCATACCCTGCTTTATGGTCTATTTGACTCTAAATGGGACCATCATTTACTAAATGAACATCATGCTGTATTGAAAAAGACTTGAAACTAGCGATTGAGACCATAAATTCATGTTTACAATGTTTACTGAGGTAATAAATCAAGTGAGAAGTAAGATCATTTTCTCACAGACTTCTATACAATCAGACTTCTTTTTGCAACCAGAGGAGTCGCCCCCTGCTGGCTGTTAGAAAGAATGCAAGTTTAAGGCACTTCAGCATTGGCTTCACTTCTCAGACTTGGAGTTGTCTGCTGGGATCAGTGCATTATTCTGTTTAGTTGCACTGTCGATGCTGTTGTCAACAAACTGGGTTCTCTATCTTTGAGGAAGAGCTCTTTGGCTTCATGATTTGTTTTTAAAGTTTGATGCATCCCCTCTGGTTTGAAAACAGTCTGGTCCTCTGCAGCAGGAAAACAATTGAGTATGGAAAAAAGGACATAATCTATTCTGAGCTACCTTGACAAGAATTCCCTCATGACCGCTAACGTCTTTTTCATAAGCTCTGCAAACTTTTCCACTGAATAAATACAGCACGTCGCTTCTTTTTCACATACAGTATAAAACCCCCAAAATGCTGAAGCTACAAGAAAGAAAATGTATATTTTGGGGAGGATTTCTGTTGCTTGTATGGTCTGTTGTCTGTGTCATCACATGACATGGTGTGTGAGTGACTGGACTGTACTGTATATACCTCACAGGCCTCCTGTTAGTGTGAAATGCAGGCGGACAAAGGCGACATTCTGCTGAGAGGTTTAATATACCCCGGTGACGTGAGCCACAACAGTGTGTAAAAATCTCCAGAAAGCTCATTTGATTGGAGTGTTAAGCTGTTAAAAATAATTAGCTCCCCCCCTCTTGTTATCCAGTGTCTTGCCTGCTAGTTTCACACACAAAAGACCGGCCAGCTCGCAGCTATAGGCGAGTCTGGCCTTTGTCTCATTCATTCGAACTATGCTGACACATCGTGCAACATTTTCCAGGCTGCTTAACGGCCTCAAGTTTTACAATGGGAAAGTATTTTCTGCAACGAAAACACTGCCACTGGTCATAATGTGTGCATTTCCTAAATGACTGTCAGCAGGCTTTTATGATTATTTTGCTTTGTTCACTGTGAGAACTTTGTTTGTGAAACAAAGAGTGCTTTAACCTCAATAATAGCTACAAAATGTAAGATATCTCGCATTATTGCATCATCGTAAACAAAGATCCTTCAGTGAATGTCTTCTGTTCAGCTTCAATGTGTGATTCACGCCACAGTCTCACATTCATGGATCAAACAATGCAAGTCCATTTTTCACCACACCACATGTGCATATGGGCTCTTGGCACATACACACAGACCCCAGGGGTCCAACACCAACCCCCCCACCCCCTTCATACCTCCTCCAGTTGGACCATGTCTGTCTCTGACAGCATACCGCCCGGCCATGTGCGGCGAATAGGTGGTCAGCTTTGGACCAAGGCTGCAGTCGGCCACACATCGCATGCAGCTGTTACAAAATGGACACTCTAGACATGTAACACAATACCTAAAAATGACCTCATTCAGTCTCAGCCAGTTAAAGTCAAAGCTGACACGATTTCCTTCAAAAGCGCTGGCAGCCAGGCTGACGGTACAGTTTATAACGCCTGTGAGGCAAAGTGCCAACGGCTTCTACCCCCAAACTACTGATAGCCCAGTTGGCAGGGCAGATAACTGTGTAATCGTGTGTGGTTTTCATGGATTTTGAAGCAGACATGGTGCATCAAAAGATGAAATGGATACCGTTCAAGGCCAACTGTTCCACTATAGGATGGATGGGTGTGTGTTTGTGAGTGAGTGAGGGATGGGAGGGAGTGGGAGATGTGTGTACGTGAGGGGTATACAAGGATTTGAGCTCGCCTAAACAACCTCCTGCTACTGCAGGAACTTTCACCGTGGAAATCGTTTTTGAGAGCAGTTGAACTGGTTCTGCTCACTGCTGTGCTGTGCTCTGTAGGAAAATACAGAAAAGGCTGGAGTCTAGAAAATATGAAAACTGGAGCCAGAAGATAACATCCACCATGTATTACCATTACACAATCTATCAAGCCACATGATCCACACACAAGAACACATGTTTTTATGCAGACCAATGAACAGCTTGCAGTACTCGCTGAAAGACCATAGGGCCTCACAACTTAACCTTAATTATATCCGTCATATACTTACAGGTACATACATGAAATTTGACCTCTGCATTTAACCATTCCTAAGCATTTAGGAGCAGTGGGCTGCTGTAAAGTGCCCGGGGAGCAACTTGGGATTCAGCGACTTGCACAAGGACTCTAACGTCATGCAGACAAACCGTGGATTGAACCACCAACCTTGCAGTTAAAGTACGACCACTCATCCGACTGAGCTGCAGCCGCCCCAAGACTTGCCCCGTATGAGGCTTGAACTCACAACCTTCAGATTATGAGACATAGCCGGATCATTGAGCTATTGTTGCTATAAATAGTAACGCGCTACCAAAATATGGCTGATGATCATTGCTTCGAAACCCGTGTCACCCATAACCCATAATGACGGTCATTTATCATTAATTGGCTTTATTATTAAGGATCGTTGAGCTATCGTTGCTATAACGTTAATGCGCTACCAAAATATGGCTGATGATCATCGTCCTCAAATCCCGTGTTGTAATGATATGAAAGATGTAATTGGCTTTATTATTGATGCTGTCCAAACGGTGTTTTAATATTGTCTGTGTGTGCAGCCCAACCTCTCCTGCCTGCCTTCCAATCTGTGGTTCCTGCAGGTTCTTCCCTGACAGATGTGCCTTACACTACCCAGCATTACCTCAAGAGGAAAAGACAGGAGGAGGAGCAGAGTGGCAAAAGGAAGAGGAAATACTCAAGGAAGAGTGACGCCATCACCTGCAAGCAGTGTCAGAGGGAGCGGGACCCTGCCACCCCTAATACTGCAGGGATGGCCCAGCTGAAACAAAGACTTAACATGCCAGTGGCTCCATCTGCTGGTCTTAGGACGCCTGTCCTTGCAGCTCTCGAGCCGCCTCTCCAGGCAGCTCCCTGACCTCTGTTTTCTTCGCCCAGACCTCTCCTACCTGTGCCCAGACGGCCTAAGACCAGCAGATGGAGCCACTGGCATGGCTCTCTGGGCTCCATCACACCTTTCTCCTGTTTCCTTTCCCGTTTGCAGTATCTAAAAACATTCCAATTTTGTATACCATAGTGTAATATAAGAGTACAATACCAGGCTATTACCTCACCAGCTTAAGTGTTTATTAACTCACCAACTAGCGATTGTTGCACTATTCATCACTATTTGGAGCTGGATCGTGGTCCTCTCCATTACCATGGCATTGTTCAAAATCACTTGCCGGATGTGGAGGTATGCCCTGGTGACCAGGCTCCAATGCTCGTGCCTTACTCCTTTTAAACGCCTGGTTCCACTGTACTCCTCGCAACAGTCTGGCAAAAAGTGCCTCACATACCCGATTCCAGTCAGGCCACTGTGTTCCTGCAAAGCATCTGCAAAGGTATTGAGCAGCATTAGTGTTAGGCTATGCCGAGATAATGTGATAATCATGAGATAAACAGTGGTCACTAGTGGGCCATTTTGCCAAGTAGTTAATGGTACATAAAAAGACACACCTTTTTGTAAACTGGCCTGTCATGGAATAATGTTTACCACCAGGTCTACCACCACTTTGTCAAAAATCTATCACAAAGTGAAGCAGGTGGCATAAAACTGACACACTTGTTAATAATACTACATGTTTATGATGTCCAAGCAGGAGGACTAACAGCGAATGCCACAGATCATGAGCGGGTCCAGCATGCTTCTTGCCATGTTTGCCCTGGCCAGAGAGGTTTGACATGGCCTTGACCTCCAGGTGGAACAGGTAGTCTAACAACGTCAGTGCATTTTCTCTGCTGTGCGGCAGTTTGTGGTGATAGGAAGCATGTCAGCTGGAGACACTGGGCAACGAACTCGCAACTCTGGGTTGTTCTCGTCTCCCAACCAGGTGCCCACTGGGTAATCATCTTGAGGAAAGAGGAGAAGGAACAGTTATTCAAACACAGTTAACACAGCTCTCTTTCAGCAAACCTGTAGCCTGTTAATAACACTGAGATCCTGGGCAGCAGGTAAATTCTACACAGTTTTCCTTCACAGGTTGACAAATACCACACTGGTACAGAGCCACTGAAATACTTCACGTAATACAATAGCACACCCTTGTGGCAGTCCATGAGAAGTAGGTGAATTGTGGGCAAAACTGTGTTATTATGAAAGATATTAAAAAGCTGAATTAGTGGTTTGGCTGTTTGCTCACAGCGTATGTTAGCTGTTAAATCCACCACACAAACAAAGCACAAAACACACTTTTCTGGACACCACATGGTACCATCTAGCTAATGCTGACTAACAGCTTTATCATGGTAAATTAACCCACAGCTGCAAATAAAGGATTAATAGTTTGCCTTTGAAGATAACAAGAAACCTCCCAACAAGTCCACTGAAAACAACCAAACCAACAATGACAGCAAATAGCGACACGGTAACAACAATGTGGACTTCATTTAGGTTTGCACTTTTAGAAATGATTCTCTATCTGGCTCAGCAAGAACCACCGAGCAAAGCTACTGAAAACATGAATGACCAATCGGAGCATTTATCAATACAGTCTGACACAGAACCACAGGGATATGTCACACATCAGCACAGTTTGCTTTCCATTCACGTTAGCCTCGTTAAATAAGTGCAATCTTCAATCAAAAGCAATTATTTGCGGCAGCTGCGGCTCAGGAAGTCAAAGTGTCCTTGGGCCTGATGGTCAGACCAGCACCTGCATGGAAGCTCACAGTGCTATTATAGTGCATAATAGTACTATTCGAGATTTGCCACAGTGATTGGCTTCCAAGTAAATGCAGAGTGACAAGTGTAATGGTGAACATGCGCACGTGAGGAACAAGGTTTAAAATCAGTGAGGTGGTCCTTAAAAATATGACCTTGTCTTTACAGTAACATTGTCAATATAGGCAAGGCAAGGCAAGTTTATTTATATAGCACATTTCAGACACAAGGGCAATTCAAAGTGATTTACATGAGCATAAACATAAAAAAATAAAAATAAAACAGAAAATAAGACATTTCATAAAAGAAAGAAAAATAAATAAATACAAATAAACAGTACAGTAGAGTTAAAGGATTTAAGAGGTGCAGAAGTATAAGAATGTCACATCTTTAAATGACCTTGGGAAAAGCAGTGGCAAACAGAAAGGTTTTAACCTTCGATTTAAGTATATTTCTGATATGTACATAAAAAGTACACCGAGAGTATACTCTCTTATTTTAAGTTTAAAAGAAGAAAATTGCTCCAAGTTAAAAATCCAGGAACATGTGCCAAATGGTTCAATTCCTTGCATGACAAGATTTTCACAGCTGGAAGGCATAACTATACTGAACTGATTATATTAAGATGATCCAAAAGTAACGGAAAGTAATCAAATACATTACTTTTATATTGGGATACTTGGATTAAGATAAGATAAGATAAGATATTCCTTTATTAGTCCCGCAGTGGGGAAATTTGCAGTGTACAGCAGCAAAGGGGATAGTGCAAAAAACAAGATGCATCAGCTAACACAATAAAAAAAAGAGCAAAACAAAGTGTAACAATGAACCATTTAAATTGAAGGAAGTATAAAAATAGGAGCAGTATATACAGTATTGACAATAAACAGACTATTGACAAAATTGCACAAGTGGAAAATGATATTGCACAGTGAGAATGAAAAGAAATTCCACCTGAAAATATTGCACATTATGAATTAGGTTATTAGGTTACTGATTACATTTTATAGAAGTATATGGTTACATTTTTAAAGTAACCCTCCCAGCCCTGATTATGAATATACAGGTGTCCCCTGAATAACTTGTCAATTTGCCAATGCTTTAAACATATTTTAGTTTTATCAATGGCCTCAAATTCAAGCAGTTGTCACCTGTTGGCAGACTGTCCAGGATTAAATATAAGATAAAATAAGATATGATAAGATAAGATAAGATAAAATGAACCTTTATTTATCCCCAGGGGGAAATTCAGGTGTCAAAGCAGCAAAGCGCAGATACAGAGGTACAGGTGTACAAAAAGATTATAAAACAATAAATAGAAATACAGAATATACATAATGAATGCACATAGTGAATGGACATAGCGTATACCGTCCATCAATAAAAAAATGTAGTGTACAATAAATAGATGTTATATGTGCAGTCTATAAAATGGTATATGGGATGTAGTGTAAAGTAAGTTTAAGGTTTAAAGTGCACCAGTGGTAAGGAGAGGTGGTTGCAGGTAGATGCAGATAGTCCAGAGTGCAGTTTTCATGTGGGGGTCAGCCTTGATATATAAATTGTAACATTTGTCAGAGTCTTTTTACATCGCTTTGCTTTGCATGTCCACTGGTAGAGTAGAGAGGAGAGTGGAGGAAAAAAACTACGAGCCAGCCAGGAGTCGAACCTAGAATCTTCTGATCCGTAGTCAGACGCGTTATCCATTGCGCCACTGGCCCGCATTTCACCACACAGTGAACCGGAAGTACTTAACTGTTACACATGCGTGTCTATTGACAGAAACTTTGTGTGGTAATGTTATATTTTTAATAATGTTTGTGAAATACATTTCCATCGTCATTTGACAGCAGCAACATGTGGCTAGGAAATAGCTAGACTGTTATTAAAAAAATAGTTAGCTAAGTTATAAATTCAATATTGATTCAACTACTCAGTCACACTATAGCTCATGGATGTATAAAGAGAGCACTAACTACTAACTTTGACAAAGCATTTCCCTTATGTTTTCTTTTTTTTTTTTTAGTCAAATCCTTTTTTCAAACCTTTATGTACTTTGAGGACACAATTTTCCTTTTTTTTTTAAAAAGTCAAAAGTTTATGAGAAAAAAAGTTGTAATATTATGAGAATAAAGTCATACTATTGCGAGAATAAAGTCATAAGTTTAAGAGAAAAAAGTCGTAGTATTATGAGAATAAAGTCAATATTACAAAGTAATAATTTTACGAGTTATTTGCTTTTTTTCTCATAAAGTAATGACTTTATTCTCGTAATATTACGACTTTTTTTTCGTCAAGTTATGACTTCATTCTCGTAATGTTACAACTTTTTTCTCGTAATATTATGACTTTATTCTCGCAATATTACGATTTTTTTCTCGTAAAGTTATGACTTTATTCTCGTAATATTACGATTTTTTTCTCGTAAAGTTATGACTTTATTCTCGTAATATTACAACTTTTTTTCTCGTAAAGTTACGATTTTATTCTTGTTATATTATGACTTTCTTCTGACTTCTGACTATTATGACGACACTGACTTTCGTTGACTTAACGGCCACAGGTGTTGCTGTTAACAAGCATTTCTGAAAGTTATAAATAGTCCCTTTAAGTCTTATCACAATTAGTGTTACATTGGTTATTTCCTTTATTTTCGGGGGTGGGAGGGATAAAATGGATGAAAAATAGAAGACTACTTATTTGCTCTGTAATTTATATGCCTTGCAATGTTCTTCCAATTAAAAACATTTTAAAATTAAAAAAAATATATAGATATTAATCTTGATTGAATTAGGAAAGTCTGCCTTCTATTGATGTGACTAGATGCTGTATAAAACCACGCCTTATCTTGCACGTAGTATTTTAAGTGCAGCACCTTGTTCAAGGTTGGGTTAAGCTCCTCTGCAGGCGTCACTTTGTCTTTGCTGCTTCCTCCTCTCACAACGCAGAAGTGTCGAAATCCACACAGAGACAACCACCATGAAGATCCGCGTAAAACACACTTTCCCTTTGGCGTTTGTTTTATTTCTCTATGTTGCTGCAGACCTGCATGGTAAGTAGGAGACAACTCATTTCTTTGCACAACGCATCATCAATTTGCACACAGTGATTTTTAGATGTAGATCTGACAGCACTGTTAGTCTGAATAGCATGGGCCTACTCAAGTTATAGCATAGCCTATATTTCTTTAACCTTCCTGTTGTCCTCGGGTCAAATTTGACCCGTGTTCAAACTTAATTATATCATAAATATTTTTGGGTTCTTTCATCTAATTGCCCCAAAATAACATGAATGAAAATAATTCATAATTTATGGGGGGGGGGTTCTTACTCAAAAATGAGGTATAATCTCATGTAAATGAAGTATATTGACCATAAATTACAACAAAAGTGTAAAACTTGTGGTAATGAGTTTACATACATGCATATACCTTGCATACATGCTGGTATGGGTTTCTGCATGTACATATGTTTAAATGTGCATACAAACGTACATGCATGTTTAAACCTATGACGGGACTAACTTGATTTTCCACTGGAAGTCTTTTCCACTCTACCGCAACCACAGAAAGGCGTTTTGCAGAGAACATGTCTCTACAGGACTCATTGTCTGTAGCCCTGATTCTAGCTAAATATCTAAATATAAATCACATTAATTTTGGAAAATTATTAGTGGGAAAAAAAAAATTTTTTGGTAAGTTATTGGATATTTTTCACAATAAACATTCTAGTAAATTTTGCAAAATCACATTTTTCCAAACTTAGTGTTGTAGTATAAACAATAGGAGACCTTTAATGTGTAAAGTGATTTTGGTAACACTATACTGTATAACAGTGAAGTTATTGAATATTTTTCCCAAAAAAGATTCACCAAAAAGGCAAACATTTTCCATATTAAATGTTGCACTATATAACCAACAGGAGACTCTTAATGTGTGAAGACATTTTGGTATCACTACACTGTATAACAGTGAAGTTATTGAATATTTTGTCCAAAGAAAAATTTGACAAAATGATGCAAAAACATATTTTTACAAAATAAGTGTTGTAGTATAACCAGGAAAAGACAAAGGTGATTTTGGTATCACTCATAGACTGTATATAAAGATGGACGTCGCATCTCCACTTCCTCCCACTGTACAGAAGTGAAGCCAAAATATCACGGATACGTTAGCTGCCTTCTTGAGATTTTGACGCCATTTGTAGCCAGAGTCTGCGCAGTAGTGATCGGGCGTTGGAGCCGCGGTATCGAGGTCACCCGCCTGAAACAATCGTGAGCCAATCACGGCCGCAGCTTGTCAGCAAGACAGACTCATAGCTGCCAATCATGACGTCTCACCCTCTTTTTATAGGATCAAATAACTTATTAAAACCAAGCTTATCAGAAAAATTAACACTTGAACATACATCAGCGTGATTAGAACTACCTGAAATGACAGAAACCATCTTTGGGAAAAATGTATTTGAGGAGTACTTTGACATTTTAGTTTGGCCCATGTCCCATCCGCTAACATGGAGGAGTCGGGATTTATGACCTATACTGCAGCCAGCCACCAGAGGTTGATCGAGATGTTTTAGCTTCACTTTTGGGGAGCTGTCATGTCGTCCACCTTTATATACAGTCTATGGTATCACTACACTGTACAACAGTGAAGTTATAGAATATTTTTAAAGCATCTCTTTTCTGTGTTGCACCTTGTAGAAGGTCCCCGCTCACTCATCTGACAGCCGGCTGCACAAAACGACCAATGATACGTGTCCAGCTCGGAGGACGGCTCATTTTGATGAAAATTACATTGTAGCTCGTTGTCTACCTAAATATGTTAGAAAGAGCCGGCATTTGTGTTTTAACAACGTTTCGCTTATGAGTTAGTGATATGGGAAGTTTGCATCTGTGAATATCTTTCCTACTTTACCGAACTCTTAAAGGTAACCATCATTTTCTATTGTGATAACATTTTACTCACAAGATTGTAGAGATTAGATCAACACAAATTTACAAAGGAGCCATTGCGGCATCCTGTTTTAAATACCCAGCACGCAATTTATATAATGTTTACACACTCAAAATGTATGTTACAATCATCGATTGCGTAAGTTGTTGTCAGTTGACAAGTGTTAACACCTGGCATTAAAATACGTTTTGGGTGATCGAATTGCAATCGGATAGTGCTTGACCACATGTTACAGGTGTAAATGCACCCTAAACGCATTGAGGGCGGATTGTGATCAGCCAAACCACCTCCGGAGGTGGTCAGGGACGCATCGTGACCACATTGAACACAATTATAAATACAATTGCGTTTCCAATCCGCATACAACAACTACATGGTGTGAAATATGGCTGTCCCGAGAACCATTTTTGGGCTCCGGAGCTTCGGTAATAATCAACGAATATTTAAAGCTTCGGCAGGGTATGCAGCGCGTTCCCAGCGCTCCTCACTCCTCCTCCTCACCTCGGTCACTGTACCACCTTGACAAGGGAGGAGATCACCGCCTCTGCTCGGTCTGTGCTCAGCGTCTCTCTCCACTCTCCTCCTCTCTCTGTGTATGCGAGTGTAGTTGTACCTCAAAGTCACATTTTGCGGGCCCTCTCCCCCTTAACGGTGGCTTTTGAGGCTGATATGTCCGCACATTACACACCGCATCTCCGGCAGTGCTTGGCCGCAAGTCTGTGCGTATGCAGCCTTCCTCTCAGCCCTTTCAGACAGAGCCATCGGATCTCAATCGGATCTCAATGTGGACACTGGAGACACATATTAATAAATGTAATCAGGTTAAACCATATCTAGATACAATCTGGATATGTGACAACAACCAGATGCTGCATACATGGAGGAATTATATTTGTTAATAAGCTATAATACATGTTTTTGCCGGGAAATTGAACTGATCAATTGCGTTACATTATGATTTTGATTCATTGCTAATATCCTGACAGCACCTGAAGTCCACACAAAGCTCGGAAGCCTGAGAGGTCAGTATGTGAGTGTAAAGGGGAAGGAGACTGGGGTCCACGCCTACCTGGGTATCCCATTTGCCAAGCCACCCGTAGGCCCTGCTCTGAGACTGGCTGCACCCCAGCCTGTAGAGGGATGGGGAGGAGTGAGAGACGCCACCCAGCAGCCACCCATGTAAGTCCTTCATGTGCTTCAGGTGTTGCATACCACACTTGGAGAAATTATATCCCGTACTCACTGCAAAAACATGTCTCTCTTTCAGGTGTGTTCAACATAAACAGTATTTTATAGATTTTCTTCATAAAGTCGGTGGCATTTTGGTAGATGTCCCAGACATCTCAGAGGACTGCCTTTACCTCAACGTTTACACCCCTGCAAACAGAGCTCACAATGCCAAGCTCCCAGTAAGTTGCTGCAGGTTTGAGATTTAGCTTTGGATAACTTTGGACAGAGTTCATGTAGAAGTTGACTTGATTGCTTTTTGAAGAATCCATAATGGCAATATGAGTCATGATGCCCATATTTAGAACCAGATTGCAAAGACACTGATGTCCTGTTTTTGTCACCATCAGTTTTATGTTTTAATCAGATTAAAGTCTAAGTAAAAATGTGCTTTATGCCTTGTGGAAAATATCAAGGTTTTTCATTACTTTACCAGGTCATGGTCTGGATCCATGGTGGAGGGTTTGCTATTGGGTCAGCTTCAACATATGATGGCTCTGCTCTGGCTGCTTACCAGGATGTGGTTGTGGTTCTGATCCAGTACCGCTTGGGACTTCTGGGCTTTCTCAGGTAAAACAGCTCAAATCACTAAGCACAGTTAGAATGAATATACTATGATTATATTCTACTAGTTTTGAACAGAAATCAAAACTGGGTCACTTTTATCAGCTGCTGTAGACTATAATTTTATGCTCTATCCAGCACTGGTGATGAGCACATGTCAGGGAACTTTGGCCTGTTGGACCAGGTTCAAGCTCTGAGGTGGATCCAGCAGCACATTCACAACTTTGGAGGAGACCCAGATTTAGTTACCATATTTGGGGAGTCTGCAGGCGGAACGAGCGTATCCCTCCTGGTAAGGATCAATCTGCTGATAAAGCACTTAAATAAGCTCACTTTTTTTACAAGTATTACACAGTTAATGTCACTGCAAAGTCACTACTGTCCACAGAACCTTTCTTTTTTTTCTGTTGCTTGAATCAACAGCTTCTCTCACCATTGTCTGATGGCCTGGTCCACCGTGCCATTGCTGAGAGCGGCACTGCTGCAATGGATATGCTCCTTGCAAATGATCCTCTACCAATAGTGCAGGTTAATTTACAGTGTTTATTTTTGCATGTTAACATTCTTCAGTGTATAAAATTGAGAGTATCACAGCACAATGTATTTGTTTTTCTAAATTGTTGAGATGAATCCCATATATGTCTCCTCAGATGGTAGCAAATATATCTGGCTGTAGCCTCGAAAGCACGGAGAAGATCGCTGATTGCATGAGAAACCTCGATATTGACACTATTGTGGCTATTGGGCTGGTGAGATATTTTATGCAAAACTGATATATATTGACTTGATGGATTGGATTCTTCTATATTGTCTTCTGCAAGATGTCTATGAAATTTTCATTTTTATATATTGAGTTGTCTTTATCTCAACTTTTTCTTTTACACATTTTATTCTATCAAGGCGCAAAATTTTAGAATTCCTCCAAATGTTGATGGACACTTCCTGACAAAACCTGTGGATGAGCTGTTCCATAAACATGAACTTCTCACTGTACCATTCATGACCGGCGTTAATAATGATGAAGGGGGCTGGATACTTGCTGATGTAAGTGTGCATGCTACTGAAATTTGTGTGACTGAAGAGATTACTGATTTCCAGATAAGTCCATGAAAACATGATTGTTTTGCTTTAGTCCATGTCTGAAATGTTTAAATGTCTTCCTTTAGTCCTTTGCTCCTCCAAACTGGACAGAGGGATTAGATCGGGAGCTGGTCATGAACATGATGTTCATGTTCTACCCTAATGTAAGGCAGACAGTGCTGGACATTACAATATTACTCTGCTTCATCATGCTCAAACTTATCTGACAGATGTGTCGCTCATTTTCTCTAGCCCGAAGATGCGATGTTCAGAGATTTGGTGGCTGATGAATATATTGGAACCGGTGAAGATCGTGTGAAGAATAGAGATGGGTTCACTGAGCTGCTTGGAGATATGATGTTTACCATTCCAGCCATTAAGGTCGCTAATGCCCACAGAGGTATTTTACATACACAAGATTTTGAAAATCTATTTAAGAACCATTGTTTGAACGAGATAGATCACACCCATTTGTCTACTACTAGATGCAGGTGCCCCTGTATACCTGTATGAGTACAAGCATACTCTCAAATTCCTGCAGTCAAAAAGGCCAAGCTTTGTTGGGAGTGACCATGGAGATGAACTCTTTACAGTATTAGGATTCTGCTTCACAACTACCCACATCAAATTAGCCGGTAAGTGCAATATAAAAATCACTATTTCAATAGACCACCAGAGATCTGGGTTTCCTAGAGTGGAAAGTGTTTTACCAGAGTATCATTATTTTAGGTGCATGTGATGAAGATGAGGAGCAATTGAGCAGAACCATGATGAGCTACTGGGCCAACTTTGCTCGCACAGGGTAGGAATTCACCCTGATTACAAGTTATTATACACATGGAGATAAGACTTGTTTATAACGTGTGTGTGTGTGTGTGTGTGTGTGTGTGTGTGTGTGTGTGTCTCCTAATGGGGACGGCCTTGTCCACTGGCCAAATTATGGAGCAGAAGAAGACTACATGTCAATTGATGTAAAGGAGCAGGTAACTGGTCAGCACCTGAAGAAGGACCGGTTTGTCTTCCTGACACAGACTCTCCCGGAGAAGGTCCGACAACACAAAGAGAAGATGGAGCGCAGCGACCTGTAGAATAATAATAACAATAATGATAATAATAATGAAAATATTTTAACAAATTGAAGTACTTTCGTAATACTTTTTGTAGCCTATAGCGCAATGTATTGTATGACATTTGGAAAGGAGATCCTTTCAAAATGTATTTTCAAATTCCACAGTTGAACTTAAAGATCTGTGTGTGATGTGGCAGTGGCTAGTCAAAACTTAAAATTTGGGTGAATACTTTAGAAGGGCACCTTAAGTCATGATACCCCTACAGTGTTTGCCTACATATTTAATATCTCCTTAATAATCTGGATTCCAATATAAAATAAAAATCTTCGGAAGCAATTGAGTGAAACACTTGTGATGGTATTGTGATTAAGTTATATTATAAGTAATGAATTAGTATTCTGGATTCATAACAAATGTACATTTTGATAAGGATAATTATATCAGTAATTAATTTATATTTCTGTATGACAGATTAAAGGTAATAATTATAGTTAGAATAATTATAAATAATAATTATTATAGTTAGACAAATTTAGGAAAATTGAAATAGAGTATATGTGTGGCTCAATAAGGAAGCTGGTTAATAATTAATAATTGATTTATGGAGAAGGGGTGGGATTAAATAAGTTTATAGTTCTTCTCACTCCTTTTTGAATATGTAAATCAAGGCATCAAGTGTTTGACAATTTATTTTTCTTATGCTTTTCATTGTATGTAAATACTACTTGTTTCTGACTGTCCACTTGTTGGTATGATCATTCTCTTTTTCTTTCTTTATTTCTTTATTTTTTTATTCTACATGTTCAAAATAAAGAGGAACCCCCTGATGGAACAAAACACTGCAAATGTGCCCTCTAGGTTGCCCTTAAATGGAGAAAACCTTGTAAAGTGCCCTCTAGGTGCCTTTCCAGTAGAGAAAATGAGATGCAGTGCCCTCTAGGGGGGGCTTAAATGGAGAAAACATTATAAAGTGCCCTCTAGGGAGGCCTTAAAAATTGAGAAGATGTGATGCAGTGCCATAAAGGCTACCCTACATGCTAGAAAACTTTCTGTGCACTGGTGCCCCACCACATGCAGCTGGTGCCCTTTTTATTTTTTTCTCCCCTGCCCCTCATACAGCCTCAGAGTCCGCCACGGTCGAGAGGTGTTTTATGGTTCTGTACTACTTTTATAAGGCTGTATATAACGCATTGCAGGGCGCTCATTCACCAGGAGTGATGCCATGTGTGCACGCATTAAAGGTCCTTAATTGATAGACAAATATTTTGTTTTGTGCATTCTGTTGCCTCTCTCTCTCTCTCGTCACTCTAGACAACAACTAATTTTTTAATTGCCACAACAATTTCACAATCACAAAATCAGTTCCAAAGAAGTAAATTATGGCATTTTTCACTGTATGAAAGGTTATTGTAGCTAATGGATACATTAATATGCTGAAATAGCACAGACTCTGCAGAGCATGACCATGGACTCAGACCAAATGACCCTTTGACCTGGAATCCTGAGGGGATTGACAGTTTTTGCCAAACTCAAACAAGCACTTACAACAACACCAAGTCTGGGCTGTGGAGTGGAGAGATAATGAATGTAAATTTGAGAATAATGTTTGATATGGTCCTAATTCCGAGTCTATTAGTTGTTCAAAAGTGCAGGACTAAATCCTTTGGTGGGGCAGCTTTTAGACTGGTTAGAGCTTTTAGACCGCTAGAACAGTCTGCCTGAGGATCTGAGAGCTGCTGGAACTGTTGAAATCTTTAAACGTAAAACCTACTTATAGGCCTTTGTTTAAGAATGGTTATTATTTTGTACACTTATTGTGAAGTTGTAAAGTGTGCTCCGGCCGGTGGGCGGTGTTTGGTATTTCCTTAGCTGATCTCAACATGGCTGCCGGGTAACAAACTTTCTCATTTTACAGCTAAACAGTACACTACAAGATGTTTCTGAAAACATCTGAGGTGAGAAATAGGCATTACAGTAACAGAATATTGATTCATATTTGATCAGCGCTGCCTAGTTTGACCGTTTGATTGGAATTTTGTGAGTGATTGACAGCTGCTCAGAGACGTCAAGGCTCCAGCTCGGCTCTGATTGGTTGTTTTCTTCCGGTCTGTGAAATCTTGCAGATGCCATTAGGAGCACCTGAGGACACAGAGGCACATGTTTTTTTTATATATTACCTGTCTCATGCACTACTGTCAGGATATAGTGACCGTTTTATAAAAAATAACCTTTTTTAAATCATATTTGCTCCAATACCCACTGCTGCTTTAATGACTCCGCGGTATAGCGCTCAACGTAGCAGCACGCCTCCCGACTATGTATTTATTTTATAATTGTGTACGTATTCCCTACCTCATATTTTATCGAATAATTTGCTATTGTTGCTGCTATATTTATAATGTTTATAATGATGATATTATTTTACTTTATTATTGTTATTCAATTGATTGATTGATCGATTGTCTATTATACAGGGATGAGAGAGTAACAAACAGGAACAAAGAATCTCACTGCCATGTCAATGTGTATGTGATCAATAAACTAAACCAGACTTATTTTATGGTATCTAATTTTATTCTATTTTATTGTTATTTTATTAATGTAGTTTTTTACTTCACACTGTTTTACAACTTTTACTGTTATTATAGCTTTTAATTCTATTTTATTGCATTTGTATCATGTTATTGTCTCGTGTGCATTGGTTTGAAATCATCAAACTGTTAAATTGCTGAAATGTTTTGTCTTTTCTGTTGTTTTCACTGTCTAATTGTCGGCTTGTCAGTCAGCACTTTGGACTGCCCTAACCTGTTTAAAGTCATACACTAATAAAGTTTGATGTGACCTCTAGTTGTGTTATAAAACCGATGGAGTCACGCCCTGTCTCTCAAAGAATTGATTTCAAAATACTTCTGCTGGTTTACAAAGCACTAAATGGTTTAGGGCCAAAATACATGTCTGATCTTCTGCTATGTTATGAACCATCCAGACCTCTCAGGTCATCTGGATCAGGTCTGTTTAGTGTCCCCAGAGTCAGAACTAAACATGCAGAAGCAGCGTTCAGTTTTTATGCACCAAATATCTGGAACAAGCTCCCAGAAAACTGCAGGACCAACTCCAACTCTGAGTTCTTTTAAATCAAAGCTTAAAACTTTCCTGTTTGCTGCTGCTGCCTTTTATTAAACCAGATTTTCTTATCTTTAATGTTTTTATAACTGTTTTAATTATGTCTTAATGTTCTTTTGCACTTTGTAGCAATGTTCTTGAATATTTATGTAAAGCACTTTGAATTGCCCTGTTGCTGAAATGTGCTCTACAAATAAAGCTGCCTTGCCTTGCCTTACAAACAAAATGTGATTATATGCATAGGAAACTATGAATGGTGGTTTAGAAACATGTTTATAGTTAACATATTAGCTGGTTGGCTATGCTAGATTATAAAACACTGTGTTGATTAACACTGATTTGTAAGAGGGATCTCAGTTAAATAAATCGTCACATTAGTGCTCCTTCATAACAAAACCACGTTCACTAAACTTGAAGGGAAAATGAGCTCTTTATTAAGCATTAGCTGGCTCTTTCCTGTTTGCTGCTGCCTTTTATTAAACCAGATAATGATCTTATACTGCACTAGAGCTTTTTACTCTTGTGTGCTATATTCTATTTTAGCTTCTATCCTATAGCTTTTATTTTT
Source organism: Adelosebastes latens (assembly GCA_916700685.1). NCBI lineage: Eukaryota > Metazoa > Chordata > Actinopteri > Perciformes > Sebastidae > Adelosebastes > Adelosebastes latens. Next base: position 6,027 of record CAKAKR010067988.1, on the reverse strand, counting down.
AGCTTGTTTTTATTTTCTAATCTTTAATGTTTTTATAACTGTTTTAATTATGTCTTAATGTTCTTTTTGCACTTTGTTGCAATGTTCTTGAATGTTTATGTAAAGCACAACATGCAAAGTCTCTCCTCAGAGTTTATGAAGAACTGAACATACAGTATATGATGATGACCCCTAGAGCTACTATGGAAGAGTGCAGTCTTATTATTATTTATTTATTTATGCATTTCTTTTTTTGTTCCAACTCTTAGTTCTTTTAAATCAAAGCTTAAAACGTTCCTGTTTGCTGCTGCTGCCTTTTATTAAGACAGATAATGATCTTATACTGCACTAGAGCTTTTACTCTTGTGTGTTATACTCTATTTTAGCTTCTATCCTAGCTTTTATTTTTAGCTTGTTTTTATTTTCTAATCATTATGTATTTATAACTGTTTCTTAATTATGTCTTAATGTTCTTTTGCACTTTGTGTGATAGCAATGTTCTGGGATGTTTATGTAAAGCACTTTGAATTGCCCTGTTGCTGAAATGTGCTCTACAAATAAAGCTGCCTTGCCTTGCCTTATCCTGCATGTAGTATCAAGTGCAGCACCACTTTGGTCAAATAAGGGGAAAGCTTCTCACCAGGCGTCATTTTGTCTTTGCGCTTCCTCTTCTTAGAACCGAGCAGTGACGCAACAACCCCCACAGAGAATAACCACCATGAAGTCCCGAGGAAAACAGACCAGCTTCTTTCTAACCTTTGTTTTATTTCTCCATGTTGCTGCAGACCTGCATGGTAAGTAGGAGACACAACTTCATTTCTTTGCTCAACAACAACATCGACGACAACAACAGCACGCAGTGATTTGTAGATGTAGATCTAACAAGACCGTTATAGTCTGAAGAACACTGAGCAACATCGCCTCTATGCTTTATAGCTCTGATACAGACCACAGGATTTACTGGCTACATAGTTATAGTCCGACTTTAAACCAGTTTAAAAACATTAAAAATGCATAACAACTATTTAACTTTTGCACAGCACACCCCTTGTTTACTGTAGCCTATAACTGTGTATTGTTTGTCTTATGCACAGATTCACAGATTAGACATCTATTAAACTTTTACTTTTCAACTTTGAATAATCTAAACTAAACCACAAATAGACATAATATAGGCTTCATCTATTAAACACGTTTTCAACGTTAAATTTTGCTCAGCCTACTCAAGTTATAGTAACTTCTTTAAATGTATTTCTCATAGGACTGAATCTGTTGTTGACTTTATAGGTAACATTCTTGACCTACATGGCCAGTAGGCTATGTAAGTAAAAGGTCACCTATTATTCTGTCGAGGCTGACTGTTTTTAAGGTGAAAACCTTCCAAAGAGCAGATCAGATTGCGAGTTATAATGACTTCTTTTGCTTGAAAGCTGATAACAGGAATTTGGGGGTGACTGTGTAATCAAATACTACTCAGTGGTGTAAAACTGCCAGAATGGAGCAATGTGATAGCCTCTTCTTAAAGGATCAATCTATTTGTCTCCCTCTTTTTTTAACAGCCATCATTTCTATTGTGTTAACATTTTACTCACCAGGTTAGATCAACATCACCTTATAAAGTTATTTCATTCGATCGAATAAAACATTTAATTAATTAGTTAATTGATTAATTGCATGATTGTCAATGATAAATCGCCAATTAATTAAATTTTTATCTGTTCAAAATGTACCGCAAAGGGAGATTTGTCAAGTATTTAATACTCTTATCAACATGAATATATATACAAATATGCTTGCTTTATGCAAATGTATGTATATATTTATTATTGTAAATCAATTAACAACACAAAACAATGACAAATAATGTCCAGCAACCCTCACAGGTACTGCATTTAGCATAAAAAATATGCTCAAACCATAACATGGCAAACTCAAACCCAACAGGCAACAACAGCTGTGCTGACTTTTACTCCGACTTGACCCCAAACTGCATGTGATTAGCATAAAGTGGGCATGTCTGTAAAGGGGAGACTCGTGGGTACCCATAGAACCTGTTTTCATTCACATATCTTGAGGTCAGAGGTCAAGGGACCCCTTTGAAAATGGCCATGCCAGTTTTTCCTCACCAAAATTTAGCGAAAGTTTGGAGCGTTATTTAACCTCCTTTGCAAGCTAGTAAGACATAGTTGGTACCAATGGATTCCTTAGGTTTTGTAGTTATGATTATATTATGATAGTGTATGATGCCAGTATCTTCTCTCCAGCTTTAAAAATGAGCCCGCTACAGCCTTCGAAAGATCGATTGCGTTAATGTGAAATTAGTGACGTTAAAACTAATTTGCGTTAAGGCATTTTTATCACGTTAACTTTGACAGCCTTCTGACCCACTAAAAGTGTGTGGTGTCTGTATCTGCAGAGACCCTGCTCTCCGCCTGTTTATTCTCTTTTCTTCTTATTTTGCTGTGTTAGGGATATTTCTGGGCTTCAGCAATAACATTTTATTTCTTTGATTCACTGCTTTGTTCTCACTAATGGCATTCATTCAGTCTGTAACACTTTACAATAAGGTACACAAAAATGTGAGTAGTTACTGGGGAACGAATGAGGAACTAACTGCTAGTGAACCATTAGTTAAGGTGTAACTCCCAATCAAATTTTATGGAGTAGGTAATGATTAGCTAATGATTACTTAAAGATCTAACTGCTAGTGAAGCATTAATTAATGAGTACCTCTCAAATTGTATAGAGTAGCTAATGATTATAAGACGAGTGAGGAACGATCATGTAATGAGGGACTCCTCAGTAACTACTCCGTATTATGTCTCACTTTACTTGGGGGGGGGACACAAAAACAGTAACAAATGTTTAACCAATCAGTAATTAATGAGTCGTTACTAGTTTTGTGACGCTCAGCAGCTGATTCAGAGTACATCAGGAGCGACTCATGAAAGTGGTCAGTATGATCAAGTCACATATATTCATGAACTAATCATCACTTAATGATTCATTTATATAGGATCTCCCAGTCTGTTCACTAGTAACACATCATTATCTACTATATAGTCCTCCATTAGGAATTACTAGAGAAGCACTCATTAACGATTCATCAATTATCATTTTTATTACTGATTTGTTCGTCACTCGTTTTATAATCATTAGCTACTGTATAAAATTTGAGTGGGAGTTACTCATTAATTAATGGTTCACTAGCATTTAGTTCCTTATTTGTTCCCTTATTTTTTACATAGATATATTAATTGAACTGATATTGTGTTACATTATGATTTTGATTCATTCCTAATATCCTGACAGCTCCTGAAGTCCACACAAAGCTCGGGAGCCTGAGAGGTCAGTATGTGAGTGTAAAGGGGAAGGAGACTGGGGTCCACGCCTACCTTGGTATCCCATTTGCCAAGCCACCTGTAGGCCCTGCTCTGAGACTGGCTGCACCCCAGCCTGTAGAGGGATGGGGAGGAGTGAGAGACGCCACCCGGCAGCCACCCATGTAAGTCCTTCATGTGCTTCAGTTGTTGCATACCACACTTGGAGAACTTATGTCCCATATTCACTGCAAAAACATGTGTCTCTTTCAGGTGTGTTCAAAATAAACAGTTTTCTATAGATCTGTTTGATAAACTCGGTGTGAAGTTGGCCGAGCTCCCAGACATCTCAGAGGACTGCCTTTACCTCAACGTTTACACCCCTGCAAACAGAGCTCACAATGCCAAGCTCCCAGTAAGTTGCTGCAAGTTTGAGATTCAGCTTTGGATAACTTTGGATAGAGTTCATGTAGAAGTTGACTTGATTGCTTTTTGAAGAATCCATAATGGCAATATGAGTCATGATGCCCATATTTAGAACCAGGCTGCAAAGACACTCATGTTGTCCTGTTTTTGTCACCATCAGTTTTATGTTTTAGTCAGATTAATGCCTTTATTTGATGTTTCATGTAGTTTGGTTGAGATTTTTATGAGTTCAGAAAGAATAAAGTAAAAATGTGCTTTATTCTTTGTGGAAAATATCAAGGTCTTTCATTACTTTACCAGGTCATGGTCTGGATCCATGGTGGAGGGTTTATTATGGGGTCAGCTTCATCATATGATGGCTCTGCTCTGGCTGCTTACCAGGATGTGGTTGTGGTTCTGATCCAGTACCGCTTGGGACTTCTGGGCTTTCTCAGGTAAAACAACTCAAATCACTAAGCACAGTTAGAATGAATATACTATGATTGTATTCTACTAGTTTTGAACAGAAATTCAAAACTGGGTCACTTTTATCAGCTGTTGTTGACTATAATTTTATGCTCTATCCAGCACTGGTGATGAGCACATGTCAGGGAACTTTGCCATGTTGGACCAGGTACAAGCTCTGAGGTGGATCCAGCATCACATTCAAAACTTTGGAGGAGACGCAGATTTAGTTACCATATTTGGGGAGTCTGCAGGCGGAGTGAGCGTATCCCTCCTGGTAAGGATCAATCTGCTGATAAAGCACATTAAAGGGACTGTTTGTAAGAATAAGAAATGCTTGTTAACAGCGACACCTGTGGCCATTAAGACAACGAAAGTCAGCGTCAGGCTCGCGCTTGTGCTCGCTCTAAATAGACATGAACGTGCATCGCTCAAAACAGTGAGGTGACACTCGTCATCAAAAACCACAATATCACATATTTCACCTGCTTGGCAGTAATGTTAGCTGACCAGACGAAGGTCTCTCCATGAATCACTGCTGATCCTAGTGTTGGCTTTTCCTGCTTCAGCCTCCCGACCGCGGCCGGAGGGAGACACCGGCACCCGGTCGGAGACAATAACGTTTCTCGCTGCGGAGCCCCGTCACTTCACAAGACACGGGAAACCTCTGTTGGTTTGGAGGAGCTGCAGCAGTTATTTCTGCACAAACGTCCACTGTACATTCACTAGATATTCTCAGAGCTACGAAGTCTTCTGCAGTGTGGAGTGTGCGCGCATGCATGTGAGGTGGAGCGGGCTGAGTGAAGGCAGGCAGGCAGAGGAGCAGAGGAGCAGAGTACAGCAGAGACTCCGGCCCTGGAGACCAAAGCTACGGTCTCCCCCGCGAACTACGACCGCGGCCAACACTGTTTAGCAAGACGGGCTTCACTAGATATAACTTTGCGGTTTTGGTGCTTCTGTGTAGTTTGTGTTGGAGTCTGAAGCCGTGGACACACAGCACGCATGAGGCTCGCGTGAGTCTCGCGTGGCGTGTTGTTTTTTATTTCGGCGTCCATGTTAACAGGTTAGAGTGGACACACTGCCCGCATGAGACACGCGTCTCACGCGCGTCAGACGCGCGTCTATTTTATAGAATAGAAGGGTCGCCTATTTTACACGCGAGCCCCTCGCGTCTCAGCTGCGTGTCCCAGCAGCAACAGACAGTGAAGGTGATCTATTGACAGTATATGGACATCATATCAGCTACATAATACAGTTTACATGTCTAGACATCTGTAGAATATGTCACAGACAGTGAAAGTGATCTAGTGACTGTATATTAACTTCATACCAGCAAGACTTTACTACAGTTTCGAGGTTTATCTGTAGAATATGTAACGGAGTTGAAAAAAAAGTAAAGTTAAGTAAACTTGTTTTTAAATCAACACTTCCTGCTTTCATTTCAAAATAAAAGCCCTCAGGCGTTTTTTTCTATAGACAGAATCCCTTCATTTGTTAACACACGAGGCTTTTATTCTGAAATATGTGCCGGACAGTGATGTGGAACAAGCAGTGACTTGGAAAGCATCATAAATGAATACAGTACGGAGTTTTAATTGTGGATTATTACTATTATTTACTAATTACCACACGTTTCTGAACCTTTCTCTGTCTAAAATAAATATAAATTATATTTATCATGAAGTTAAATGGCCATTAAAAGGCAAACTCTATGTAGAAAGAAAGGGCTGTCAGCAGCAGCAGAAACACAGCTGACAGGTAGCCGACAGGCTCCCGGGACGCAGCTAACTCGCGTCTAGTGTGAACACCCTAGGTGTGCATCACGCAGCCACGACGCGACGCTGCCGTCACGCGAGCC
>CAKAKR010067986.1:60204-70262 GCA_916700685.1 Adelosebastes latens | reverse complement strand
ACAGCAGCGTGCTGTATGTTAACTATACCATACAGTTAAAATAGTAATTATTAGGGATGTGTATTGACAAGAATCTGGCGATACGATGCGTATCATGAGTTACAGGGGTTACGATTCAATATGTTGTGATATATTTGCGATATATAGCGATTTTTTCTAAATTAATTTTAATGAAAACTGTCATAGTATAAAGAACACACCAGAAATAAACCTTTTTAGAATAGGTAAAAAAATAACACATTTATACTGCATGCAAAAAACGGCATGGCTTTTGCCACAAACTGCATGTGAGTAGCATAAACTGGGCGTGTCGTGGGTACTCATAGAACCCATCTTGATTCACATATCTTAAGGTCAGATGCTAAGGGACCCTGTGGAAATGGCCATTCCAGTTTTTCCTCCTTCCTTTAGCATAACTTTGGAACATTATTTAGCCTCCTTCTCGACAAGCTAGTATAACTTTCTTAGGTTTTTTAGTTTTATATGATGCCGGTATCTTCACTCTAGCTTTAACACTGAGCCTGCTACAACCTCCGAAAGATTGAATAGCGGCCGGGTCCAATGACGGGCCGATTTTTAAGAGGTTAATTAAAAATCAATAGTGTGTTTTGGAGAAATTGATACAGTACCGCACAACAGAATATCAAAATATTTTCTTACACCCCTAGTAATTATAGTAATAGTAATGTCATTACGGCTGATTAATTATAGTTTAATTTGATAAGAGTCATGTATGCAGGATTTAATATCAAGTGTCAAGTCATGTGGTCTGTTTGGGTTATGATCTCACAGCTTTAAAAGTGCTTTGCTGATTCTGTCCTTAATAAATTTGTAAAAAATAAAAAAAGACATTTATCTTATTTAGATATCTCACATGGTCTAAACTGCCTGCTATGCTCCCATATGCCAGGGCACCAAGACTATTTAGCAGATTAACAATTTAGAGTGGATTCAAATTAAATTAAATAAGCTGAAAAGCAAGCTTAAGTGTGAAGAATTAACTTAATTCTTTCCAAATAGATAACTTGGTTTTCAAGATGTAAATTGAGCGTATGCCTTTTTAATTTTTTTTGCAATTCTTGATTTAAAAAAATAGTCTTGATCATTTTAGTAGCCATCCAGGCTATCGCTTAGCTCCGCTGGGATATTGGCACCACTCAGCACACTAATGCCCTATCACTGGCCAACGCACAGGGAATGTAATCTTGTTACATTAGCTCAATCAATTATTTACTGGGGCATGCTGGTAGCCAGGCTGTAATTTCAGCGCACCCTTTCTCCCCTGCCAATCCTACCTCTGAGGCTTTCAGTTGGTGTGAAGTATTCATCCCGTCTTTAAGCTGTCACAGTGTGTTGTTCCAAAACAAAAATGCACTGTACACAACAAGACACATTGTTGTAACTGTATTCACCATGTTCAGACAGGGACAAATATTCACTTTTATTGGAACTATGATCGACAAGAATACTAATTTTTATACTTGTGTACCGTTATTACCCTTTAGGTAGTGTCAGACCACACGAAGGATGTATGTGTAGTTGTTATTTTATATATTTACACAGGAGTCTAAGTAGAACTGTTCAGAGTTCTGTGAAAAGAAAAATACCCTCGACATAGTTGAAATATCTTATTAAGCTATAGTCACACCATGCTGTAAAAGCCACAGAAACAGTGCAGAGGACCATGTAACTCCCTGTATATGTTCTACTGCTTTCTGCTACAAAACCTTTTTAAGCACTTATCTCTTTCGCCCACTACAGGTGGTTTTGGCAGCGCTCCAGTGTTCGGGAGTCCCCCTTCCTTTGGTAGTTCCCAAGCATTTGGTTCTGGAGCAACATTCGGCTCAAGCCCTTCCTTCCCCAACAACATGGTTCCCTCCGCTGGTAAAGTGTTTGGAGAGGGAACAGCGGCTTCCAGCATGGGAGGATTCGGGTAAGAAACTTACTATGCTCTGTGAACGCTTTGAAAAAAAGACAACTTCCTGTATCTTATTTTTTCAGATTACCCGTCTCATGCACTACTGTCTGGATATAATGACCGTTTTATCAAAATAACTTTTTTTTAATCATATTTGCTCCATTTCTACCCACTGCTGACATCACAAACAGGACATGTACAAAGTGTCTGCTAACCGCGGTAACTGACTCTCAGCCGGATGCGTCGTGGTTACTCGTAGTGACCGCAGCTGTTGAAAACACGATCAGAACATTAGGTGTCCTCGTAAAAGCCTTCAATTTCACTTTAATCCATTTTAAATACATACTCATCTGTGTTAAACACAGATGAGATTATTTGTGTAAGTTACTATGAGCGACCACGGACACTTTTGCCTGAAAGTCACCAGTTAACACGGTTAACAACCGCGGAGCGGCTGATTTCGCTCGCAGGGTCGGATCAGCTTTTTTGGGACTCGGAACATCTGTGTTCTCTCTCGCTCCACGCGCCATCACTAAGCGTATCACATAAAGCAAATGAAGAGCAACATTCACCACGTTGTTAAACCCTTTATTAACATTATAGTAATATAATAAACCAAATGGAGCAAGTTTTGGAAACCTTGTCTATTTACTGAGTGATGCTGCTTTCATTTCATTATTTTTTTTCTTCCAAACCAAAATTTTAAAATTAAAGTTTTTAATTTGAATTTAGAGATTTTTTAAAAATCTTTTCCTCCTTTTCTCCAGTTTGATCAACATTGTGTGTCCACCATGTGCATGTGTTTTGTTACAGTGGGCATGGCTGTGAGCCCAAAACTATGGAGCCCTGTGCAGGACTAGATTATTCCCCTCAGATAATCTCACTCCGGGGTCATGCTGCCTGCAGATTAAACTGGCCTGCTCTCTCTCTCTCGCTCTCTCTCTCTGTCTCTCTCTCTCTCTCCCCTTCTGTTTTGCTTATTCTCCCTGTTCTCTCCCTTGGGAGTCAATAGGAGTGGGATTACGGTTTAAACCCCCGTCTCTCAATCCACACACACACACACACACACACACACACACACACACACACACACAGACCATCTGACACCTTCTGCCTTGTAGCATGTTTACTTGGAAGCAGCAAAACAAGAAATATATACATTATATTTCTTTCTTATTCCCCTTTTTTTCTCTTTGTACAAATAAATTGCTGGTTGAAAGCAGAGCTGTTAAATGATTATCCAGCCCGGTCGCTAAGTATTTTGTCTCATCAGCTCCGTTCACTATCCGATATTTACTTTAATTTAAACCGTTGTAGTAGTTGTACCTTCTTGGTACTGTTCACCGCATCACGTTGTCTGTATCTGCTTACGTTTTCAGGTTTGCCTCACCTCCCAGCGGCCCGTCCTTTGGCGCTCTAGCCAATCAGCAGAGCGCTCCGTCATTCGGGGGCCTGGCCCAGCAGGGCCCTGGGTTTGGAAGTCAGCAGCCCAGCAGCTTCTCAGGCTTTGGACAACAACAACAACAACAACAACAACAACAACAACAACAACAACAACAACAACAACAGCCACAGGCGGGAGGTGAGACGACTACTTTAGTTGTCCTCTTTTTTTTTTCTTCCCTCATCATCTTTAAATGTCCTACCAGCAGCAACGGTCAGTGGCTCAGGTATAGTTGGTATGCAAGTCTTCCAACATCGGTACAGGTGAATAGTAATGATGACAAAGCATCTTTTAGCTTTTGAGATCAGTCCAGTATTTACCTCTTTTTATCTATAAAGTTATACAAGCAGTGCAAATCACAATTGTAATTTCTAGGGCTGTCGACTAACACACGATTTTGAGTTGATTTAATCGACAGATCCGTAAAACTGAGTTTCTCCCCAAAGAATCACACAAAAGCACCACTTTAAATCTTGTGTTTGCCAGAAATGGGCTCATTAGTTTCTTTGTAATAAGTCATTCAGCGTGAAGAAAGCATAAAAAACAACTAATCGATTAAAGAAATCTTCGTCGACTAAGACCAAAAGACTTAATCGATTAGTTATTAATGAAATGATTAGTCTAAGAGGGGGCAGCCCTATTCATTTCCCATTTCGCACTTCATTTTAGTTGGTGATTATAGGAAGCTTTGAAATGCAGACGTACATTATTTATTATTCAAAAATTAATATTCAGAACAGCAAACAGTAGAAATAGCTACGTTTCTCACAGTGAAACATGCATGTCTCTGAGTTTTCTGGCACGACCCAAATTTGGTAGAAGATCGGAGATCTCTCGCCGTCTTCCTCCTACTTATTTCTATGTGATTTGTTTTTCACTCTTGTCTCCTCAACGTGTTCGGTCACCTTTGCTTCTCTGCAGCCTTTAATGGCATCGTCATTAATCATAAATTAAACATATTGTACATCAGACCATCCAACTGCTCCTCTCAACACCTTTATCTTTCTATACCTTCTCTGTTTCTATCTTTGATAGCCCTGGGTAGCCAAGCTTTTCCTGTGTCAGGTCATGTTACGTACGCAGCACAAAGATCTGTTTAGCATAGATAACTCTGTGAAATGAGAATTGCATTAGGATGTTTGAGTTTTCATCTTTTGGCACAAATTTCACTATCAAGTTTTATTACTACAATCACCCAATTATCCTTGATATGTATTATTGTATTATTTTCATTATTATTGTTGTCATGATTATTATTAGTTTTTCATTTATTCGTATTTTCATTATTATAATTATTGTTTTTTTATGTATTTATATATATAAATACATATATATTTATTGTAGGAAAAAAAGGAAAATGAATAAACACTATATATATAAATATATATATTTATATATATATATTTAATACACAGTGTGTGTATATATATATATATATATATATATATATATACACTGTATATTATTCAGTGTTTATTTATTTTCCTTTTTTTAATTATGTATTTATTTATTTTCTTATTTTTGAAGAGTGTTCGTCTTGTGTCTTTTGACATTGTGTTTGTTTATATAGAAAAGAAGCATGACAATACCAGGAATACTGGGAAAAGTTATGCTTCGCAATAGAAACATCTGAAACCGCTACAATCACCCAATTAATCACTTCCTTTCTCCATCTCGTAGGATTTTCTGGAAACACCTTTGGTTCTACAAACCAGTAAGTGTGGTCAACACATTTGTGTGTGAACTAATGAACGGACAAACCCACATTTGTCTGTTCCTCCCTGGCATCAGTGTGTCGTGCCTGTGGTGCTGGAACTCTGCTGAAGCTCACATCTTTCTTCCACAACGCGGTTCCCCATAGAAGCTTTCAGATTTAATACCGCCTCATCTACCCTCATTTATTTCCTCTTTTTTTTTGCCTTTTCTCTTCTCTTTATTCGTTTAGACTCAGACTCAGCTTTATTGCTATTTCTCTGTATTGAAACACAGAAAATAAAAGAATGATACATCTTAATGTGGATTAAATAAAACAATAAATACTGTACAATGCTGCACATCATTGTGACCCCCTGTGGAAAGTCACTGTCCCTGAGATGGAAGGTGCATGATTGAATGCTCTTCTAGCACTTCCTTACTAATTGCCCCCTTGTGATTAGATTTTCATTCCCATCCCACTGCCTCTCCTTTTCGGTCTCTCATCCCTCCATCCCACTTCCTACCTCTCCGTCTCTCACGCTGCTTCTCCCTCCATTTGCTGCTGCTGTGTGTCACATGGCAGCACAGCGTTCCCCGGGGTGTGTTCCAGTGGAATGCACTCTGAAGTGTGCAGGAGTGTGTCAAGACGAGGCTCAGCCTATTGGACGCGTTCACATACTGTTAATAATCCTTCTCTGTCTCTCTCCGTCTTTTTCAGTTGCTCTTTTGTGACTTCCTCAACATAGTACATTCAGCTCAATGCTTACTGTGTGTCTTTGCTGAGCTGTACACATGTATTGGATCGCATTATTATTATTATTTTCTTGCAAATATGCAAAACAAGCCTCGATCATCTTTGAATAAAACTCAAAATCAACATTTTCAAAAAACTTTTGCAGCATAGTTTAACAGCTCACCACAACCAGACCAAAAAAACATCAAAATAATAACAATAAACTTTATTTATATAGCACCTTTCATACAAGAAATGCAGCTCAAAGTGCATTACATGCACTGAGTGCTTCACATGGAAATTAACAAAAAAATATTAAAAACATTAAAGGGACTGTTTGTAACTTTTTAAGCGTATAAATGTACCGGGTCGGGACACATGCGCGCATGCTCGCATATATATGCTCCACCTCTAGACGTGAACGTTTGTGCAGAAATAACTGCTGCAGCTCCTCCAGACCAACAGAGGTTTTCCGTGTCTTGTAAAGTGACGGGGCTCTGCAGAGAGAAACGTTATCTTCTCGTTACCGACCGGGTGCCGGTGTCTTTGGCTGCCGGCTGCGGTCGGGAGACGAGTTACTCGCTGCGGAGCCCCGCTGCCTGAGCCTGCGCTGAGGCAGGAAAAGCCAACACTAGGATCAGCAGTGATTCATGGAGAGACCTTCGTCTGGTCAGCTAACATTACTGCCAAGCAGCTGAAATATAGAGTGATATTGTGGTTTTAGCTGACGTGTGTCGCCTCACTGTGTTGAGCGATGCTCGTTCATGTCTATTTGGAGCGAGCAAGCGCGAGCCCGACGCTGACTTTCGTTGACTTAACGGTCACAGGTGTCGCTGTTAACAAGCATTTCTGAAAGTTACAAATAGTCCCTTTAAGATGGAAAATAAAACCAGAAAAAAACGCATTATAGAGATAGAAAGAAAGAAGAAATTAGTATTGTATTGCCATTAAATTTACAGATATTTGAGAAATTACACGAGACGCAAGGTGTTTGTGTGTGTTTGTGTTTATTTTGAATAGGAAGCTGTCTGTCCAGCTCTACTGTTTGTTTGTTTGTTTGTTTATCCTCTTGAACCCCTTAAAATTCCCAATTTCTGCTCATCTTCCTCTTTAAAAGAGACACAAAGCTCCTCAACATCACTTAAATGATCTGTCTGGTTGTTCCAACACTTTATTGAAGCTTTATCATTCTTATGCTGACAGAAATAATAATATGCAACATGTTAATACCAGCAACATGCTAATACCAGCATCATGGCATCAAATGGATAATTGTAGGACTTGTGGTAATCCTAATAATAATAATATAATACTGGTGCCGTTTCAAGCATTGGAACTCTTTTTCAATAATCTCTCCCTCTCTGCTTTGTCTGTCATTTCTTCTTCCAGATCAAGTCCGCAAACATTTGCCAGTTGGAGAAGCTAGTTTTATTAAAGCTCCACGTCACTGCTACAGTACTTTCTGCAATCAAGCTCTTTGTGCCACACACAGTAATGCGGGAAGGGAAAAGGGACGGAGATTGTGTTGCATTTGGGTTAAATAAAATGAATTAGAAGATATACATGCATTTTCTTTTCTAGAAAAAAAACTTTTTTAAGCAGCTTTCAGAGTGCAATTCATTCTCTACATATATACATATATGCATTTTGGTCATTTATGCCTGATGGTGTTTTCTTAGGACACAGAAAAATCTATTATTGACATCCATACAAGCAGATGTGTTGTTGAAAATCATAGAAAAGTCAATAATCTTTTTGTAAACAGATCCATGACCACCTTCAGAAAAATGTAGTACATAGTTCCACATTGATGCAGTTCACAGACTTCATACTCCAGGGGGATTTTAAGCTTCTGTGTTCATTTTGTGTTCCAGCATTTGTAAGTTTTTGTTTCTGCACTTTTTTGAACATAAAAATGCACAAAAACTTCCAAACTTCTGAACTCTTCACTCTTTCATTGAATTATGTGAAATGGTGTTCTCTGCATGGCGATACAAATTAAATAATTTCAGTCCAGGTGTATCTGTCAGTACAGTCGTAAATAAATGTCAAATGTACTGCCATGTAGAATTTACCAAAATTAAACAAACCCAACATTTTGAACTGAGGTAAAAAAAAAAAAGTTATATTTTCCTTTTTCAAATGATTTTTGCAGTAAATTGCTGCTTGATGTATATTTTTACATGAAAAAGTGGAAATAAATGACATTTCTCCAATTATATGCCTATTCAAAATTGTATTCCTTAATGCAGTCATGTCAATGGCTCATTGATTATGTTTATTCTCTCTAGTGATTATGAAGTAATCACTATTTTTTGATTTGTATGTGACCTATTCACTGATGTAGTGCTTCTGCAGTGAAAGCAATAGTAGAAGCTAAGTGTTAAACCTTCATCATGCTCCTTAGATAACTGACAAATGATCTTGCAAAGTGGGGAGATGATTCCTTTTTTTTTTTTTACCATTTTATTGAATTTAATATTTTGCAAAACCTTTAATAAAACAACTTGATAATACATCGTAACATCACAGCATCACTGAAAACCAGGCGACACTGTGCTTAGTGTTTCCTTAATACAGAGGAAAATCAAATCAAAATATTAGCCGTATAAAACCACATAAAGTTTAATTCGAGGTGGCATGAAGAATAGTATGGCAGCGAGCCCTGAGGCCACGTGCACACAGTTCACTAATTAATGCTAAATCCTTGATCTGCAGCTCAGTCCTCCGTCTTCAGTAAGGAATTCATTGACTCGCACACGCAGCTAAATTGGGCTGTGGGGGGGAATGCTGGTGGGGATCTGTGGCTCTGTATCAGAGCCTCGATGTTGTGGCATTTGGCCACCATCGGCGGAATTACGTTCCCGACTTATGGCTGTGGAGCATGTCACTGTCACTCTGTCCGTCCTTATCTCGCAGTCTCTCACCAACCGGGTGGCAGAAGGTCCTGGTCGCTCTGAAGTGGCACGGGAATGTCAGGGTCATGAAATGTGAACTGAACCCACCCACATGCTGAAATGTTTGAATTCACATTCCACAATAGTCTTTAATAGAAAATGTAAATCAGGGCTGTCAAAGTTAACGCATTAACGCAACTTGCAGTTTTAAAGCTAGAGCGAAGATACTGGCATCATAGAAAACTCGAAAACCCAACCATGTCATACTAGTTTGTTGCGAAGGAGGTTAAATAACGCTCCAAACTTGCGCTAAATTTTGGCGAGGAAAAACTGTCATGGCCATTTTCAAAAGGGTGCCTTGACATCTGACCTCAAGATGTGTGAATGAAAATAGGTTCTCTGGGTACCCACGAGTCTCCCCTTTACAGACATGCCCACTTTATGATAATCACATGCAGTTTGGGGCAAGTCATAGTCAAGTCAGCACACTGACACACTGACAGCTGTTGTTGCCTGTTGGGCTGCTGTTTGCCATGTTATGATTTGAGCATATTTTCTATGCTAAATGCAGTACCTGTGAGGGTTTCTGGATGATATTTATCATTGTTTTGGTTTGTTAATTGATTTCCAATAATAAATATATACATACATTTGCATAAAGCAGCATATTTGTCCACTCCCATGTTAATAAGACTATTAAATACTTAAACACACACTAAAAATGTGTGATTAATTTGCGATTAATCACCATTAACTATGGACAATCATGCGATTAATCACGATTATCTATGGACAATCAATTAATCAATTAATCGCGACTAAATATTTGAATCTATTGACAGCTCTAATATAAACAGTAGACGGCCTGCAGAAAGTCATTGGCTTTGTAGATGTGAAAAATAATTGGCTTTAAATAAATTATAAGTGGGTTTTTTTATGTATTTTTGTTTGAAGACACATAATAAGCAACGTTATACAAGCTCACAGTGATGTTTGATCAGCAGCAGCTCTATTTGATGGCTCAGGTAAAGAATTACAGTTGGACACAGTAGCAGATTACAGAGGCACACGGGCAGTTACAGAGCCCAAAGTCTGTAATGCTTTCAGCTAAAGCGGATGAGCTTATGAGGATTTTCCGCACCCACTCCACAACTGGCCTCTATGAAAGCATTAAAGACGGAGTGGTTTTTATTATTATTGTATCACAAACATAACATTAATAGTGACAGTGCTTCTTGTTTCTTGTCTCATTGTTCCTGGTGATGGAAAGTCTCACAACAAACACTCAGGAGGATGACAGCTGTCTTCATGGAATCCAGATAAAAATAGCTTTAGTCAAAACCACCTCTCACCCCTCCCCCAACTCCACCT
>CAKAKR010067986.1:0-60184 GCA_916700685.1 Adelosebastes latens | reverse complement strand
CCCCCCCCCCCCCCCCCCCCCCCCCCCCCCCCCCCCCCCCCCCCCCCCCCCCCCCCCCCCCCCCCCCCCCCCCCCCCCCCCCCCCCCCCCCCCCCCCCCCCCCCCCCCCCCCCCCCCCCCCCCCCCCCCCCCCCCCCCCCCCCCCCCCCCCACAAGTGAGTGATGATTAGCAGCTCTTGAGCACATCCTGCCTCGCATCGGTGACATATTCATCATCTCTGCCACTTCACTCCCCAGTGGCTGCATCTTTTGGGCCTTTACTGATTCTGGTCCCTCAGATGTCTCCCACATGCTGTTCAGGTCACACACTGTTGGGTGAGGTGAGTGTTATCCAGAGCATTCGTGAGCTCGTCTGAGAGAGCATGCTACAATTTTCCCTAATGGGTAATTTTGTCTGCACAGATAATCCAAATCCAATAATCCACTAACAGACGAGGGAGACCTCGCCCCACCCTTTTTCCTCTTCTCTTTGCACACTGTGCTGTAATGGTGGTGCACTGCGGGTCTTAAGGCCTCCTCCTATTTGGGAACGGCACCTATGCGTTGCCAGTGGCCAAACTGTTGCGCAAAGTTTGAAAGATTTCTATGAATTTTTACAATAAGAAAAAATATTCAGGAAGATAAATAAGTCAGATCATGAAGGACACAAATATTTCAGAGGTTACCAGTGTCAGTCTGCAGAGCTAGCAGCATCATTTTAGGGGTAGCGATGTTAGTCTGCCAGTCGGTCCACCACGTTGTTCCACACTGAAATATCTCAACAACTATTGGATGGATTGCACATGAAGTTTGGTGCAGATATCCATGATGCACAGAGGATGAATCCTAATGACTTTGGTGATCCCCTGAATTCTCCTCTACTCCCACCATGAGGTTCACGTTTGTGATTTTTGTGGGAAATGTCTCAACAACTATTGGATTGATTGTCATGAAGTTCGGTACAGACGTTAATGTTCCCCTCAAGAGAAATAACTTTTTGTCCAGCGCCATCGTCAGGTCAAAAATCAAGCCCAAAATCTCCTCTGTTTTTTTCGAGTGGACATGGTTTGTTTTTTTGAAGAATGAGCTGGCACGAATCTATTTGAAACTTTTAATGACCAAGTGTTGCAAGTTGGCATCGCTGTTGTTATGATTAGTTTTGATAGGAAATATTCGCAGGCGAGTATTTTGCATTTTTGTGTCGTTTATTCGTCACACGTGTGTAAAGACCTTTATACTTTGGTTTATGACCAAATACCTGCAAAACTAGTGACATTCCCATCAGCCTCAACTGTACTTTGTTTTGCTAATTAGCAAATGTTAGCATGCTAACACTTTAAATTAAGATGGTACACACAGTAAACATTATCACTTCTTAGCATCAGCATATTAGTGTTGCATGTTAGCTTGCTGACGTTAGCATTTAGCTCATAGATGCACTGCGCCTAAGTACTGCCCATAGACTGTATATAAAGATGAGAAGACATCTTGAGGTTTTAACATCATTTGAAGCCAGAGTCTGCACACAGCAGTGATCGGGTGGTGGGGCCGCGGTAACAAGGTCACCCGCCCGAACCAATATAGCGAGCCGAGCACGGCCGCGGCTCGTCAGCATGAGAGATTGACACCTGCCAATCATGACATTACCGCCTTTTTATAGCATCAAATAACAAATTAAAACCAAACTTATCAGAAACACTTGAACATACATGAGCGTGATAAGAACAGCCTAAAATGACAGAAACCGTCTTTGGGTAAAATATATGTGACGTGACTTTTTAGTTTGGCCCATGTCCCATCCGCTAACATGGAGGAGGCGGCCTTTATGAGCTATACTGCAGCCAGCCACCAGGGGGAGATCCAGATGTTTTGGCTTCACTTTTGGGGAGCTGTCATGTCATCTATCTTTATATAGAGTTCATGGTACCGCCTTGCAGAGCCACTAGCATGACTGTAGACTCTTGGTCATGTTCAACATCTTTTTCTGCGGACAGTTTTTCCATAAATATGCATATCGATACAGGACCTCTCTTAGTCCACACATAATAAACCATGTTTGGCATGTAAAATATTTTTACCCCACAAAAAGGTAGCACAAGTAGTAGTAAAAGTGTCCCTTTTCAAAAACAACCCACTGCTAAAAATCCAAAGTAAGTGACAATATTTGCTTTAAACTTTTCCATAATCTCACATCGTCATATTTGCTTTCAATATTTCAGATGTTATGGTAGGTTTTCTTTCATTGTGTGCAACTCATCACTTCCAGCTTCGTGTTTGTCCCTTCTTTAACTGCTGTCACACAGTCCTGTAGAATGTAAGGACATGATCACTTTGTATGCCAGTATTCATGCTTAAATGCTAAGCACAGCTTGGAGCATTATAACAGCAGTGACACAAGCATCATGCATGATGAATAACAGCCGTGCAGCTATACCCGTAAGTCCATCCCAGCCTCCCAACCTCCCAACCTTTAATTACCTACCTGCCTCGGTTCCTCCTCTTTCCCTGTCTTTCCCTCTCCGTCTTTAACTGACTCAGGGATAACGCAGTTCAGTGTCATTACTTATCCTGATACATCAAAGGAGCTTTATACGGAGAGTTTTAATTTAAATCAAACTCCATTTAGTCTCCCGAGTATACGCAAAGTGTCCAGAAAAAAGAGCCCTACCTCTGCAGAGGAAGTCCCTCTCCGTGACACAACACAAACAGGTGCATGCAACAGCAATTTCAACACTTCCTCTGCATGTGAATGGATTACTGAGAATGGGTTTAAAGTCTTATCTAATAGACTTCATCATGGATGTCAGGGGGGGGAAGGCTTTGAGCATCACCATGCTGTTTCCTTTCCAATTATTGTTGTAAACATTAGGGAACATCTAAAATGGGACAATAAACCAATAAACTCCACCAGAAGAAGGAAGACAGATGCCGTGTTGAAGTGCATTGGCTTGCACTTGATGTTAGCCCCTTGCTTTGGCCACAATGTTTTTCTAAGCTGAGCCACAGCTGGCTTCCCAGCATCACCTCGAAATTTCCCACTCAGGTGAGCATTCCCTGTTTCTATAGCACTGGTATCCAGTTTGAGCTTGAGCTTCAAAGGATAGTTTTGGTGTTTTGAAGTAGGGGTTGTATGAGGTACTTTTCCATAGTCAGTGTCTCAATCACAGTAAATGAAAGTTGGCACGCCCCCAGTTTGGAGAAGCAGACAGGAGTTACCACACGGGAGCAAAGCAATGTGCTGCTGTGGACGGGGACGGCAGGAAAACATATTTTAACCTCCTAAAAGAAAAGCATGCGTAAAAAAAAAAATCAATATCCGTTTGAGTGTACGCACTGAAAAAAAAATTTAATTTTAGCTTGCAGAACACGTACAAAACCCTCATACAACCCCACTTCAAAACACCCAAACTATCCCTTTAAAACCTGCAGTAGGCAGAATGTTTTTGGCATCATTGGGCAAAAATTCCATAATAACCTTTCAGCATATTGTATTTCAAGTGTTCTGAGAAAAAACTAGACTTCTGCACCTCCTCATGGCTCTGTTTTCAGGCTTTAAAAAATCGAACCCGTGACGGGAGACTTTGACCAATCACAGGTCATTCCAGAGAGAGAGAGCGTTCCTATTGGCTGTTCATTCAACAGATGCAGATGTCAATCACTGGCAAACTACGATCAAACGATCAAACTAGGCAGCGTTGATCAAATATGAATCAATATTCCAGCGCTGCCTAGTTTGACCGTTTGATCGGAGTTTGTGAGTGATTGACAGCTGCTCAGAGACGGCAAGGCTCCAGATCAGCTCTGATTGGTTGTCTTCCTTCGGTCTGTGAAATCTTGCAGATGCCGTTAGGAGCACCGGAGGACACAGAGACACATAATTTTTTTTTTCAGATTACCTGTCTCATACACTGCTGTCAGGATATAGTGACCGTTTTATAAAAATAACTTTTTTTAATCATATTTGCTCCGTTTCTACCCACTGCTGCTTTAAGGTCTCAGTCATCACTCAGGTTTCATCAACTTTATCAGAACTGATCCCAAAAGTAACTAAGTTGTTATCTTATCCAACCTCTTGAAGTATAATTTGATTGAAGTGGTTTTGATATAATTCTTGGAATCTGTTTTGCAGCAGAAGACTTTAATTATTTCATCAATATCCCTCTGAGAGTATTTCAGTTTGAGCTCTTGAATCTCAACACTTACGGTATTTAATTCTCTTATTTGCTGAATCTAGGACTTTACCCCTTTTCACTAAGCAAGCATCTTGCATTTGAATGCATATTAAAACACGCTGGTGTCAGCAGATGTGTTGTACTGCCCAAATTTAGGGTTTATAAATTAACTAAATCCATATCTGCCCCAAAAATGATCTGCTGATGAGATATTGCAAATGATTCAGCGTAAACGGTGTGAGATTTTACCTTTTTTTAGCCAGTAGTGTGTTTGTCATATACAGCTCTCTGGTCTGCTCTGACAGGTCATTGTCATTAGATTAGTATAGTATGTTTGTTTTAACAGGCATGTGGCCAAACTACCCGTAACCAATGGCTTTCTTTCTGATTGGTCAAAGAGGGTAAGCATAGGAATCGTAGGCCATGTGCAGAGTATGACAGCCGACGTAGGTACTGATGATCCAGTCTGTTCTAGTTTCTTGGCTTTAGCTCAGTTAGAAAATGCTTCAAAATGATTCACACTGTGTAACATTAGCCTTGTTTGTAAAACATCTATGAACATTACATAGATAGATAGATGGAACAAAATTGCATTGCTAGGCAACAGTTTGGGTCCATGTGTACTTCCTGTAAGCTGATGTTATTTACATACACTGCAACAGGAAATAAACTGGGACACATTTAGAATGTTTACGTTTAAAACCGTGTAATGGTCTAAATATTGTATATTTGTGACATCACAAATGGACAGAAATCCTGACGGCTTGTTTCAAACGCACAATGTCTGAATTCGGGCTGTGTGTATTTCAGTTATGACTTTATTCTTGTAAGTTTACGACTTTTCTCATAAAGTTCTCACTTTATTCTCGAAATCTCAGTTGTTGTTGTTTCTAATACTCCGTCGTACCCACCGTAGTTCTACTACACGCTTGGCATTAGGGAGAAGTTTCAGTTGGTTGCAATCTGCAACCTCACTGCTAGATTCCACCAAATCCAACACACTGCACCTTTAACGTTAATAAGAACACCTTTTGTGTTGCCAGGTTGTGAAAAAATCCTTTTAGTGGTTGGGCTGCAGAATTGATGTTTATACCACATAAGATTTATTAACATATATATATATAAGTGATGATTATTAGGAAAGTGAAAACCCATGAGAATGTACTCATAGATAACCTACATTTATCACAAATACATTATTACAAAAAAGAGAGAGGTTCATACCAGCCATTAGGATTTTGGCAACCCAATATGTGTTGTCATTAATACTTTGTAACTCATCTGTAAAACATAACAAAATTATTGATTGACTATTAATAAAGTCACAACTAATGAGCCCTTTATAAAAGGTGCTAGAAAGTGGTTCCAAGTGCATTCAGTGCATTTTTTGTTAGAGGAAGCCACTGAATGGTTTGTTGTTGATATATGGAGGTGCTACACATGACACAGCGGTGTGACATGTCAGTCCACACACATGAACTTTGGTTTAAGCAAAGTGGCGTTGAAGAATGTTTCACATGTTGTCCTCACTGCTATCAATCTTAATGAAATGTTTTGATGTTTTTGACATTTCTCAACAGTCAGAAAACCACGTGAGACGTTAAAAGTGGAGGTGATTCATCAGCCGTGAGCATATATCACCACGTGGCAGCACATCTTCACCCGGGACAATAGAACACTGGTGGTGTAAAGATCAATTTGGCATCAGAAAAATGAGTCTGTAACTGAAATTATTCAAAAAATGTCTGCTTTTTTTTCCACCTATTTTAGACCTGCCCTTACTCAACCTTTTGTAAGCTGCTTTAAATTGTGCAACTGCACAGAGAGAGAGAGAAATTAAAGTAATGAAAGGGGACTAAGTCTTATGTTTTATTAATGTGGGTGAAGGTATTAATATTCACAGAAATGAATTATGGACAATGCAGGCACAGGTCACATGAGGTGTTGAGTTTAACTTCTCATAAAGTAGTTAAGTTTATAATTGTGTGTAGAGATCTAAATGCTTTCCCCCTCAGGAGCTGCTTGTGATGTCTGCGTTCATTACAAAAGCCTTGGCAGAGTGTGGGAGGTGTAGCATCCAACTACATCACACGCCGTAATTACGCTGATGGCAATTAAAGTTTGCCTATAAGTGCCCTTGTTCCCGCTTGTGGGATGTTCAGTGTTTAATTGCTATCATTAATTTAAATGGAGGAATACACTATTATATACTGTGTACAGTAAGTCGTTGTTGTCCTTATTTAAGGCGTTTAGTCTGACAGTCCAGATGTCGTCCTGATGTTGTTTTAACACCAATCTCTTACATAACTGTATAGAGGTTGCAATGTGAGTGCCCGGTTAAGCGTAACAATGATTTATCTTGATATACGTGAAGCATTACGTTTAAATTAATAATTACATAATATTGTCTGCAGGTCTTGAAAAGTCTAAGGTGAGACACCCCAGGCATTTTTTTATGGTCAATTTTGAGATTTTCTTTGCTTCTGTAACAAGTCTTCTTTCAGACTAGCGGAAAGAAAACATCCAAAATACACATTTAGGTGTTTATTTTTACTACTTTGTCTATTTGTGTCTGTAGATTTCTCCTAAATTCACCCAAAATTAGCATAACATAATGCCTCATTTGCATATTTAAACATAACATATCAGAAAACGTGTAATACAAAAAATATTTGTCCTAATGTAAGTAATAAACTGGGGAATGTTCATGGTCAAATCTTTTAGTTACATTTTTTACCCTATTCACCTGTAGTGAATAATGTACGGAATTTTACAATCCATATCATTAAAGGCTGTTTTTTCAAAATGAGACTCTTAACCAGAAATCTCCTCTTCAGTAGCACTTACATCCACCAAACATCCCTGTTTCATTCCTATCTATATTCTGAAGGTTTTTACTAAGGGGTTTGTTCATATATCATTCATAGTCTGATTTATAGAACGTTTTATTCCTTAAAAACATGGCGAAAATGGATTTTTTTATGGATGTCAGTACATTCTGATTTATGGAGCGATAAAAAGAGATATCCAAAATTCCCTCTGTAAAAACCTTTGACTCCAACATGTTAACAAAATGAAACAAGAATTTTGAACCTGGCTTTATCCAATGTTCAGATTTCTGTTCTTGAAATGTATGCAAATTACCCCATATTTAATAAGATAATGCCTCATTTGCATAATTAAATATAAAATTTCAGAAAACATGTAATACAAAAAAATAATTGTCATAATGTAAGTAATCAACTGGGGACGTTTCATGGTGATATCTTTATTTAGAATTATTATTATTATTATTATTATTGAGTCCACTCATTTTCTGCCACTTATATCAGGTTGCATTATTTAATAGTTGTTATATACTGCTGGGAAGTACTAAAAACATCATACTTACTTGCTGTGGTTGATATGATCATAAAATGGATATTAAATAACATGTAATGTGCTATTAAAAAGCTCCTAACAAGTCTTAAATGTAACTTGGAGACGCCTGCAGAGACCCTGTGACTGATACGATCAACAGGGACATCACATCTTGTGACCGGAGGAAAGAGTCGCTTAATAGAAATCTTTCATTGTTTCTCCCTCCGTTCATTTGTCCTGTTTGTGTTGACTGAGAATCCAACGGGCCAAACAGGATATTACATCCTCGAAAGCACACGGGGATCCGAACACGGGGCAGTTTGTGGCCTCATCAGTCTCTGGTCATTTCATAACAGACATATGCAGCACGGTGCCTTCAGAAAGTATCTATTCCTGGTCTTTGTCGACACTGCGTAAAACATTTCAGATAATGGTCAGAAGCCGTACTTTAAGCCAGACTGTCCCATTTTTCATTGATAGGATAAAGATCTGCCATCACAAATGTTTTTGAATTCTGTAATTTATTCCACTAAAATGTATGGCTGCCCCCTTTTAGTCGACTAATTGGTCGTTTTGGTCTCAGTCCAAAATTCCAACGATTAGTCGTTTCTATGCTTTTTTCACGCTGAATGACTTATTACCAAGAAAACTTCTGAGTACATCTCTGATAAACACCAGATTTAAAGTGGTGCTTTTTCTGTCGATTAAATCAACTTATTGATTAGTCGACAAAGAATTTCTTTGGTCGAGGACAGCCCCAGTAAAATTAAAGGTGACTGAAAAGCATTATACTCCCATGTTTACTTTTTTCACTTCCTGTCACTGTGTGGCAGGCAAGTTTTTTTTTTGTCTGCCACTCAGAAATTTTATCTGCCACCTTTGAAATCTCTGCGCTAAATGAAGGAATAACATTTTAGATCTGGTGTCATTCAATGTTCAATATATTTTTCATAAAAAACTTTATTTGCACGGTAAATTACAGTGTTGGAATTACACCGTGGCTTCCGGGGGAGCCCTGTTTTTCAGCGGTGGGGGGGTGGAAGATTGTCGCCACATAATGATTGAACACATAATGATAACGTTGTAACTTTTACTTGAATGTCTCATAATGTAACTCCGTTAACGTTAGTAGCGCAGGACTGTGCTGCCCACCGGCTGCTAACGGGTAACGTTACTAACTCTCCTCCTGCTGACTTCAACACAAACTTGTTATTCACAGTGTTGCATTATCAGGAGAAAAAATAGGGTGGGTCCCCTTCAGGTTTAGTAGTAGTGCCTTGCTTTTGAGCACTCCGGGCCCAAACAAACTGAAACATGATACAGCGCGAGAATGCGTCATTGTGTATGCGTACCGGAAAGAATCGTTACAAAGGAATCGTAGTCACGGGGGCATGAGATGCCAAGGAATCGGACAACTACGGTTCTCTATTCCCATAGCGTTTTCCCTGCCTGCCAAAGTGGCGGATGGCCTGACGATTTGACCTGCCACTGCCAACAATTTAGACGGAGTTCTTTTCAAACCAAAATAGCTGAGCCGGTATATTTCTGTGGATCAGTGGCTAATAAACCTTAGTATTATCCCAGAGATCACAAAGAATGACGGAGAGCTATCACAACTCTAACATTGGCACCACGGGAGTATTAATAGTAACATCTGGTGGCACAGTGATTATTTGGTATTACAAATAGGGACAGGTGGATGCATGTAGGGAGACACTGCAACATGCTCACAGACTCTCTGAGTCAAGTAAATATAGCTGTGATCGGAGAGCTCAGGAATGTGATGAGGATAGCACAGACACTAGAGGCGGCAGTCCAACAAGACAGAATACTAAATACAGAAGCTAATGCTGGAGCGTTTCATTTGTGGACACGTCATAGGATCAATCATTAGATCCAAGTATAGTATCGCTTTACCTTATCAGCCCCTCTGTCTTCTCTACTTCACCGTTATCCAGACTTTCCACAGTTCTCATTTAAGCCACCAGTGGCTAAATCCCAAACTTGTCTTAAGACTTGTGAGTCACTCTCCTCCATATATCTGCAGTGATTCTCTGAGCCTGTACCGAAAGGGACAATATCATCCTCCTGCTTACGCTGTAGACTAAAGATTAATTTGAATCCCTTACCTACGTGCTTAATGTGATAATATTATATACCCAGTGATGAACTGAAAATGAAGCAACCCAATAGAGCACTTTGCAATCCTTTGAGAACGAGTTCTAATGGAGGTGCAGTGCAGAAGGGGTGTAAAAGAATTGCTGTTATTGCTGTCCAGAATAGCTGTGTACCCTCTTCCATTTCAATGACTTAATTCAAAATTCATAAATTCATTTGACCCAATGATTGAATGTTGGTGGGATACAAAGAGTTTCCAAAGCCACTGAGAGTTAGTCATTGTCCTATTGTGCCTCATCTTATATAATGAAGCTCTGATGCTCAGAATAAATATTAGTGAGCAGTTTTAAAAGGTCTACTTGCCACAGAAGGAGGTAGGGAAGTCAGAAAGTATTGATGTGTGGCATTTAGGGGGATCTATTGGGAGAAATGGAATATTAATAAGTACGTTTTCTGTATTGAATAATCACCTGAAAATAAGAAACCTGTTTTCTTTACCTTAGAATGAGACGTTTATATCTACAGAGGGAGCGGGTCCTCTTCATGGGGGCATGTCTAGAAGGTAACCAGCAAATTGCAAAATCTGATCTGAGATCTGCAAAAACTTGCAAAAACTCTTGCTGCCCGACGACCTATCCTAACTATTAGAGGCCAAAGCTTAACCTTAATTGTTCAAGATCAATGCCTAACCTTATCCATCTCACAAAGGTTTCCCCAATTTGCTGGTTCCATTCTAGACACAACCTCTTCACATAGCCAGCCACCATGTTTCTACGGTAACCCAGAACAAACAAACCAAATACTGGCTCTAGAGAGGGCCATTCGCATTTTTTTTTTTTTGCATCGGCCACCGTAAATCTCCTACACGCTTGGCACACGGGAGAAGTTTCAGTTGGTTGCAATCTGCAACCTCACCACTAGATGCCGCCAAATCCAACACACTGCACCTTTAATTTATTGACAATAAGAACAATATAATAGATAGCCAGTTTTATCTTTTAAATAGCAATATAGCTACAAGTGTAAATTAAAGCAAAGTACAAATGAAAATCCAGAAAATAATAATATTAACGAACTAGAATGGCACTCGGAGAGCGCAGACCTCCCCCCCCCTCCGTTCAGCTTGCGCCATCATCCACGTGTATTTTTGTTTATGTTGAGATCAGCTGTACGTAGCGGAGCATCGTAAAACACTTCATTCAAACTGGACAGAAACAAAGTAAAACTCACCTAAACCGTCGTCGTTACTCTTTCCAACAATCACCAAGTGTACTTTGGTCCAACTTAACTGTAATTTCACAGAGTTTAATGTGAAAAAACACAGATTCTATAGTTGTTAAGACGCTCATGCGACAGTGGTGTAGGTCGTTTATACCCTAACGTCAGCTTTTCACTTCTGCTGATTGTGAAGATTATCTTGCTTAACAAAACGTATAAGTGAGCTTATTTTCTGCAATAATCCAACACCCAATGGAAAACTCCCGTTGGCTTTTTGTCGAGGGAACCAGGGTGATTCCAACTTCCTGGTTGGCCTACAAAAATACATCATCCCTGCAGCGCTCTATAGAGTCACTTCATGACTGGTAGAGGAGTCGCCATTCTCCACACATCAACAGACACAATGGAGTATTTCTTTTTACCAGCTTTCACACTGCTATAAAGGCAATAGTGTGTAAATACATGAGGGGTATATCTTTGAACCAAAAGGCTGACACAACGCAAAACGCCACTGAATTCATTTGTACTACAGATAAATTCTAAAATCGTCACAGTTTTGAGGTTTATATGTAGAATTTCCTTTCTTTCTAATCTTTAGCAATATACAGTAGTTGAAATGAAAGTTCTTCTCTCATTGATTCAGGTTTTTTCCCGACTGTATGTATGTCAAATCCATATAGTCCCTGACCATACGACTCTAAAGGATCTATACTGTATTATTTGTCTATTTTTTATCATCCCTTGATTTAACCCATTCTTTCACTCTACTATGTCCTTTCTTTATCTTCTTTCATTGCTTTTAATAAACAAAAAGAGCCATATATAGAGCAGAAACATCCTCTCCGGTGCTGTAGAGATCTCTTGACTGGCCGAGTTGGCATACAGTACATCATGTGCTCAGCCATGTATGTGTAGCCTCGGGGTTTCTTCGTATGCATGCAGGCTTTCAAGATTTTTCAATTCGGCATCGGAGACTGCGTTTCTTTCTTTCAGTCGTGGCTCAGAGGGTATCTGGTTCTTTGATTTGTGCAGTGAATAAACACACAGAACAACATGTTTGGAAAGAAAAGCACCCTGAGGTGGCACATGTATGGATGAAACTAGTAGGTTCACGCAGTATAATCAGTCATTAAGGAAGGCAATGTAGAGTAATGTACATTTACCAGATAGCGAAGGAAACTCACTGTTTGAATATCACAGTGGGAAACATATGAGCTAAAAAGAAAAGAAGGAAAGACAACAGATAATATTTGCACATTTTATTCATTCATGAAAAAGACCTTTTTATATATTTTCTTTCAGGGTTTGTTTCCCCAGTGTTGTGCATTTTCACAGTTTTAAATATTTGCCAGAACTGACCCATTTTCAAGTATTGGTGTAAAAGTCAAAGCTGAACACAAAGAACACAAACTGCTTTAACTACTTCAGTGCTGTATTTCCAGGAAACAAACCAAACAAAATGAGAAACGTACACATAGTCGCTCATATTATCTTCTGTGCTACATTTATGGTTGTATTTAAACAACCTTGGGGACTATGTTGATTTATAGTAAGGAGAACAGCAAGATGAACTGAACTTTTCGTTTTCATGGGATAGAACCAAAAGGCAAAGCCAGGAAATGAAGGCAGGTGGTCCTGAGTGTGAACTTGGGATGTTTTATAGAGAGGCCAAGTCCCGCCCCTTCCAAGGAACACCATGGGACCGTATTTTGGAAAAAATATGAACATAGTCAACGGAGAGAGACAAATAATTTTTTGATCCCGTTTGAATTGAAAAACTTAATTTTGCAAGTCAAGAAAGTCTCAGTTTGTTGTAAAACTGTTGAAGTATCAGACTGTGAAAATACGTAATTAGGAAGACAACACACCCAAAAGTTGTGAAAGTGACGTCACTCTTGCTGAAGCTACGATGCCTGTGTGTTTCCTACTGGGATGAACTCACACCAGCAACGGGTCTGATCGTTCTTTCTCTTCCCGGCTGCTAAAGACACCAGGAGTCGCTGGATAAAACACTTCAGGTAAGATAACATTTCTTTTGTGCGTTGAACATAGCTAAGTTAGCTAGCTCTAGCTAGCTAGTGTTGGTGACATATATTGTGTGAGACGACAGATGTAGCTCACTGAGCGGTTTCACACAAAACTAAATGATACTACGACAAACCTACGACTAACTGCGACTTTCTTGACTTGAAAAATTATCTTTTAAATTGACAAACATCATTTATGGGATTCATGGCGCAATTCAAACGGGATCAAAAAAATATTTGTCTCTGTTGACTACCGTACATATTTCTTCCGAAATAGGTCCCGTTGAGTCCGATGGAAGGGGGAGGGACTTCACCTCTCTATTGGGGGGGATGATGATTCACTAATGCCTCATGGGAGTTAAATAGCAATAAAATCTGAAGCAAAGGTAGCAGCCCTCAGAAGAACTGTAATGGTGTGGGTTTAGGAGAGGAGGCTGTCATCCACTTGGCCCAGCCGTACAAGCAGAAAAAAAAAATGTCACATGGCTACATTTTGCATTTGTGATGTTTCTCAGGACATGCTAATTACATGTAATGATCAAAAACAACTGAAAACAGGCCTGTTATTAAGTGCCAAGAGGTTTTAGAGTTCACGAGTTACTAACAATAACCTACTGCATAGTTTTGGCTTTGTCCAATTTTGGCACCTTTTGTCCTCCGTACAGCAAACAAACTGTGCGATTTTGTTTTTCTGTGGCTTAGTTAAGGAAGCACATAAAGAATTTATGAAGTTCTTCTGTTGTGTGAACATAAAATACACAACATTAACACATCTTTAACAAATTCAGACAAACACAAAGAAGATAATTAAGTGCCCTTATCCTACAAAATAACACGAGATGCTACTGATAGTTGACAGGCACCCACCCAATGAGCTCAGTTTAAAACCTACTCACTCTAGTTTAACAACAGAAATAAATGCACGTATCACTTCCTGTTTATTAGTAAACAGATGTGTTTGTGCATATGGCTTTGTAGCATGTGCATGTGTTCAGACGGTCCACGTGCAGCGCTGATAAATGAGTCCTGTCTGCCAATGTGACACTGCTGTGACAATCCGATACCACGCCAGGCCTGCTCCGTCCCCTCAGGGTGTTTATGTGTGTGTTTTTATGTGTGTGTGTGAGGGCAAGCTCTGTCCCTGTTTTATGACAAGGACGTAACCTCCCCTGCACTGTGTTTGTGTGTTTGTGTGTGTGTGAGAGAGAAAGAATCATGACTCAACAACAGCAGAAGCACATCAGTGAAACCCCTCATCCTGCCTAAATCCCTCAAATGGGATTTAAACACACACGCTCACATGACTACACACACACATGTTGTGAGTGCGGGACACTCTGCGTGTTCAGGTTTAACTACATTACATGTTGTCCAGCTCCAGAGTACTATCATAACATGAGCTGCAGCTTTCTCTGCCGCCTTCAGAACAAACCACAAACTGAAATAAACTGTGGTTAACATCCAAGTTGTGCTCGGTAAATGTCACCGTTATTTTAATCTGGCTTTAATGTCTAAATTAGTTTTCACCTTCATATTCACTCCCTCACCGCCACTCACTGGTTCATTTTAGGACTTTGACGGCTCCCTTCCCACAAACACTTTGACCCTGACCTTTGCTGTTTGACCTCACTTAAACCCTCACCCATGACTCCAGCTGGCCCTGGCGTTGCACGGCACCGACTCGGCACAGTTCAGTCCATCTAGGGCATGCAAGTGTGTCACAGCAGATCTAATTATGACAGCAGTCCCCCCACTAGCCTTTTACTTCCCTTCTCCCTCCAGCACAGCGAGAGCCCTGCGACCCAGCCTGAGCAGAGGCTATCCTAGTTACACATGAACCGAGCCGAGCAGGAGTGTCTATATATGCAGTCAGTTATAATCGCTGGTGGCATCAAATGGACGTTGATCAAGTGGATGTTTGAGCTCTGGGTCAGCTAAATATTACTATATTTAAGCTACACTTAGTAACTTTTTGTCATACTTGCTCAGACTGTCACTATATCCTGACAGTAGTACATGAGATGGATAAATGAGTTAGCTTGGCTGGTTGGTGGTGCCTGGTTTTGGCTCGACTGTTCTCAACATGGCGGCCGGGACACTTTCTCATTTTACAACTAAACAGTACACTAAAATATGTTTTTGAAAACATTTGAGGTGAGAAATAGGCATTACAGTACAGGGCTGCACGATTTTGAAAAATATCTAATTGCGATTATTTTGACTGATATTGCAACATGATTTGTGATATTAGAGGGAATGATCATTTGTACATCATTATTTTAATTTTCATTGAAAAAAATATTAAAATGATTATGGTGTGATTTTTTGCAGGAATGTCGGAAACTGCCGGACGCGAGTAAAACGTTTATTATTATTATAAATATTTATATAAAGCATTTTCAGTCCAAAATAGCGGCATCGGATGTGATCAAAAAAATACTGGAGTTTCATCTGTTTGCTTCTATACTCTTTGGTGGTATCGATCTTCTCATCTAATTATCGAAAGAAGAAAGCGAATAAACGTATTTCCCAAAATGTCAAACTATTCTTGGTAGAAATATCAGCCAAAGTACGACTGAATAATTCTGTCGTGTAACGGTTATATGGAGAGAATATCCTAAAAAACACAGTCTGATGGATGAATGCTTTGTACAGTCGATAGTAAGAAGACGCTAATACACTGAAATAGCAGCAGCTTACTGATCTTTCTGAGATACATGATGCAGATCAGACTTGCATACAAATTATTCCTTTGGTTGGAGGCAAAACACAGGAACCTGGTGAGCACAGTGAGCTTGTTTGTCACATCTGAAAGTGGAAAAACTGGCCATTAAAAACTGGCCAACTTACAGAGCTCATTAACAGATTTTAAAATAGTATGTGTACATAAATCACTTTTTATCCCTATTTCGGCTTCCTGTGATAAACGCAGCCTTTCTCTCTGCTTTTAAGAGTCTGCAGCTGAAGCCCCGTCTCAAAGATTAACAGCTTAACGGGCATCATCTCATTTAATGTTGGTATTTAGCTGACCAGAGCTGTTTGTGTATGCGTGTGTTTGTGTCTTAGCGGCGGTGAAATAAAGGGAGACAAACCCCCACATTTCTGCAAGCGAGAGCTACAACTGGCAGGGCAGAGAAGTGGGTCATCTATATGCCAACCGAGCAGTCAGGATCAAACTTGCATACCTCCTGCTCTGCTTTTCAGCCTCGACAACAGATAGAAAACGAGAAAGAGGAAGTGAGAGGAGGAACAATGGTGTAGATAAAGATTACTGATGATTGAGGGCGAGGGACAAAATGCACTGTTAACACGAGAGACGTGTTGTGAAAAGTGCTGTTATTGATTTAAAGGAAGGCAACAATAATAGGCTAAATAAAACGTGTGTAAGATTGTCAAGAGTGACAGCACAGCAGATATCCTGCTGTTTTTATTACTGTAAGTCTCCAGTTATTTCCCCTGTCTGCGGCTGCTTATTAATCAAAGTATTGATTGTTCAATGTGAGCAATACAAACACTTAGTTACTCGCTGTGCTGTGGCAAGAAAGAGTCGGCCAGACAGGAAGGAAGTGAAAAAGGGGCCCTGAGATGGAGTGACACAGAGAAAGGAAAACTTCCGATGTTGAATGCTACAACTGCCTATAAACAGGATAAAGTGAATGAAATGAGGTTAGCTGAGGAGTGCTTTTTGCTCAAGTTGTTATTGCACGTTATTGTGTTGAGTGCTATTGACAAGGGAACAGCTGTTACAGCTGTTCTCTGTATCAGTACAGAGCATCTCTTCTGTTGCATAATACACTTGAAAACACAACTAGTTAGCTCGGTCGTGTCACTGTGTCTACGCGTAACGCTGGTTGTACTCGTGAGACATTACATTTGTCAGGTACATGCAAAAGCCTTCAGACCCCGGTCTTCTTCTGTGGTATCGTTCCTGTCCTAAACCCACACAGCACCAACAATCTGGAAGAGACGGGACGAATGAGCAAAATACTGCATTGCACTTTGTTTAAGGCTAAAACGTTTGCAGTGGAAAAGCGATGTAAACTTAAGGCAGCATGGATTGAATGTCTTGCATGTTTCTTAAAAAAAGTACTAAAATCTAGTATGTCACCCAAAATGCAACAACAAACAAATTGAAATGCACTCTTCTCCCAGCCCATAAATAAAAACACAACTGGTATTCAAGGTTTGTGCATATCCATGTATGCAGCATGTGCACAGACATGGTCATGTAAATACTTAAAATGCACCCACACTCACAAACCCCATATCACTTGGCCCAAACAGCCAAAATATAAAACTGAAATATAAAAACAAAGAAATTCTCTTCATTTTTGCAATGATTTCGTTTAGCACAGTGCGACCCGACCCGGTTTGAAGGTAGAATGGTTGCAGTTTGTTCACTCCAGTTTCAAAAAGTGTGCTCAAGCCCCCACCTCAGAGCAACAGCTGGTCTTTTTCTCAGAGCTGGTTTGCCTGTTTTTCTCTCCGTCTTTTTTTTTTTTTTAAACATAAGAGAGAAAAATATAGAGGCAAAAAAAAGAGGGAAAGGGTTAAAGCGGTGAGAGCTGGTGATGAGCAGGAACAAAAGAAATAAGAGATGATACTGTTAAGGTATCCAAGGCCAGTCTGGTCAGTGAAACAGGTCAGTATTTGGGTGGGATGACCACCACGGGGTCACCGTTCTTTGGCCGCCACATCAGCACCTGGGCATCGTTGGCGTTGGGCTTGACCGTGGCGTTAGAGGGGATGGACTCGTTCTTGCCCAGGATCTGGGGCTGATCCTGGGCCACAGGCTCATTCAGAACGGCCCTGTGACCCAGAGGCTTCTCCGGGTCCACGTGGATTTGAAGCCGCATCCTCCAGCGGATTGTCTGCAGGACGAGTGTCTCTAAGGTGGCCTGGTTGATGGCCACCAGCCAGGTCGTAAAGCTCTGGTCTCGGCGGATGCTGCTAAGCTGAGGCACGTTGCTGTCGCTGACGGGCACACCCCAGGTCACGCTGGGGTAGAAATTGTCATTCATACTAACAGTGAATTTGCTGTCCTTCTTGGTGGGGCCTACCACAGTGCATGTCTCAGTGGTGTTGCCGTACCACGGGTAGTTCACCCCATCCGAGTCGCTGATGGCCTGGATTTTGCCTTCACGCAGGTCGGGGAGCTCCCAACTCGACCTGGAGGTGGAAAGTCAAAGATGAGGATTTACCCAGAAATGGAGCTCATAGTCATTAAAGAAATAGTGTGTAACATTTCAGGGGATCTTTTCATTAGTGTATAATCGCCTGAAAAGAATCGTTCTGTTCTCGCTAGCTTAGAATGAGCCCTTCATATCTACATAGGTAACGGGTCCTCTTCACGGAGTCCACCATGTTGCTCTGCCATGTTTCTACAGTAGCCCAGAACGGAAAAACCAAACACTGGCTCTAGAGAGAGACTTTTACGTTACCTGAAGGCCACCGTAGTTCTTCGACACGCTTGTGAAACTGCGGTAACGTGAGCCGCAGAGTGCTAAACCGTGGTACCGCCAGCCGCCGTCTGACTTCCGTTGCTCCTTAATTAGTGTTATTATGGTAAGGACGGCCTCTGAGCGAGGCAAACAACGTTGCCACAGTTTTGCACTCGGAGGCTCACGTTACCGCAGTCTTGGTAAGGGAGGAGTGAGCGGAGGGGTACTCAGTTGGTTGCAATCTGCAACCACACCACTAGATGCCACCAAATCCTACACACCGTACCTTTAAATGGCTGTTGAGATTAAAAGATAATTGCACTTTATTACAAATTTGGTGTTTTGATCATAGCTCTGGTCATCATTTTATCGGTTATGATAACTGACGGGGCAAGAAACATGAGCCAACAACATCAAGCCAGTTTTTATTTAAACCACTTCCTTTGGAGTGAAATGTTGTGTAATAATGCATAGTTGCACAAGAGAACTGTATGCACGTACAAGTACAGTAACCCAAAGTTGAACCAGGAAGTTGTCTGTAAACTGAGATGTATGTTTACAATTGGCAGTTTGGATCATATTGCCTTTGTTTTTTCTTCCATATACGTTGTGACACATAAAACTGAATGAACGTTATGTTTTGACCACAAACAGAAAGGCTTCTTTAGGTTAAGGCAACAAAACTACAACTTTTTTAGATTTACACAACAAAAACATCATGTTTTGGCTTAAAATGTTTCAAAAGTGAAAGTGAAACTTAACGCTTCTGAACACAAAGACAACTACACGTTGTTGGTTTCACACGGGATGTAAACCCTGGCCTCATGCTGTCTATACTACAACGTCTGACTTCCGTCATACAGTTGCTAGAGTTGGCTGTCGTGCTCTTTTATACTTTCTTTCGGTTATTTACCATGTCAATAGATGATAAAACCTACTATTGGGTTTAGTAGGCCCCTATTGGCCCACATCTATGGTGGTTATAGCGACCGAAAACGCACATTTAATGGCCTGACAACAGTCTAATCGGCTGTCTTTATAGAGATGTCATCATTTCTATTACTGATATAAATCATGGCCAAAAACTACAAAAATACAACCCAAGTTGTAGAATTATCCTTTAAGTTCATCTCTGGCACACTAAACCAAACCAAAGGATTCCTCGTGTAAAAAGCTCTCCCGTCTAATCCTTCCTGTATAAATAGCTGAGAATTTGCATCTCAATAGTGTGACAAGTCTCCTTCTCGATATCATATCCAACAACACATGACAGACACAAGGAGTTGACTCAAAGCCTCACAGTTGGAGCTTTCCGACAATTTTCTGCGGAGGAAAAGTACAATACAACAATAAAATATTGTGACACACACAGCGGGCGACACTGAATGGCTGGAGTGACCTGCTGGCACCTCTGGTCTGTCCACCTATGGATTTTCCACCCGCAGCAGGACTAAGATTACCTTTCACTCCCTGAAGCTGAGGATCAGTAGGACAGAGGAGATAACAGTGTGATCACCAGCCCCATGACTTACTGCCTGCTCGGCCTGGCCGCGCATTCTGATTTATGTATTCACCCGGGGGGTGAGATTAGCATGTCATGCATGATAATAGCTGGCCCTTGTGTGTGCGTGTATACATTTCTGTTCCAGAAAATCACTTAATCCTCTCAACTGATGCATCCAAAACAATTTGCAGCAATTCTCCACTTTGTTAGGAACTCAGACAATATATTAACAGCAGACTGCCGACTGCAGACAGACAGGTACGATGTGAAGGCGTCTACCCGCTGAGGAACTTTGATCATGAGTGGTGAAAGCATTGCAGAGATAGGGCTCACTTCCTGTTTGTGTCTTCACTGCCTGCTTTTGTCACAGCCAAATGGTCTGACATAAGTGGTGTGAGTGTTTGCGACAGAACCGCAGGGAGGTTAAGAACCATTCACTCAAAAAAAATACTCAACTGTCTCGCATTGTGACTGAGCATGTCAGTTAGTGCAAATGGTGCATGCACTCTAGCACACTGACTCCCAGCCAGGGCTACTTGTAGCTCAGGGGAACTACTGTAGCTGCCACGGGATTATGATTTGACTAAAGAATATACATATATCCACATATTGAGTGAGCTATAACACCTGAGCACCACATGTTGCGACTGAGAGTGCATGCAAACTATAGTTAGCAAGTGAGCAGAGATGTCTAAACAGTTAGCTAAAAGTAATGGATAAATGGCTGATATAGATAGCTAACATTAAAAAGAATATAGACAGTTCAAACGGTTAGCTACATTTAGCCTATTGGATAAGTGGTTGAAATAATTAGCTAAATGGCTGAAATAGATAGCTAACAATAAAAGGAATATACTGTAAATAGTTCAAACGGTTAGCTACACTTACTGGATAAGTGGTTGAAATAGTTAGCTAAATACTGGATTAATGTCTGAAATAGATAACCAACATTAAAAGGAATATAAACAGTTCAAACGGTTTACTACCCTTACTGGATAAATGGCTGAAATAGACAGCTAACATTAAAAGGAATATTAACAGTTCACACAGTTAGCTAGTCTACACTTAGTGGATAAGGTGTTGAGATAGCTGAATAATGGATAAAGGTTTGATACGTCTAGTTTCTGCCACTGGTAGTACAAATGCAAACTTGACCAGACTACAACACAGACAGAACACTGACGGTTTAATTGTATTGTACTATTCTATTAAAGTGAATATATTTAAAAATATTTTTAACAATATTCACTTTTATAGTGTTAAAAGTACAGTGTGTAGGATTTGGCGGCACCTAGCGGTGAGGTTGCAGATTGCAACCGACTGAAACTTCTCCCGTGTGCCCAGCGTGTAGGAGAACTACGGTGGCTAACGTGAAAACGCAATTGGTTTGTCCAGTCTGGGCTACTGTAGAAACATGGTAGGCTCCGTGAAGAGGACCCGCTTCCTATGTAGTAGATATAAACGGCTCATTCTAAAGTAACGAAATCACGATTCTTATTTTCAGGTTATTGTACACTAAAGAAAACATACTTATTAATAATATTATATTCCATTTCTGTAAATAGATCCCCCTAAATATTACACACCGTCTCTTTAATTGTGTAAAATAACATCCAGTTTAAAATCAGTTCAAATGAACATGTGGAACATTTTGGATCATGACTGGTGGTGTTGATGAAGCGGGTACTTGAGTTTATCTGACAGCTGATGATGTGTAAAAGGTTTCAAAGCTTTAGGTCTGATGACAACACGAGGATTAATAGAAATTTCCTTCATTGAGAAATCGTGTTTCTACTGAACAACACAGAAACATCCTGTTTCTGCAAAATTCATTTTTCATTTGCATGTTGCGGGCAAATTGGTTTAGAGTATCAGAATTCTGTTGATAAGACAGAATAGCAGATGGCGAAGACTGGATCAACTTTGTAGGAGTAGAAGTGAAGAAAGAGGGTGCCAATGCAATTAACTAATCAATTACAGCATGCTTAAGCCTCACCACCTGTATGTGTCGTGTGTAGACTACCACACTGCTCAATCAAGAATATTGGCAGCAAGTTCTGTGCACAAAATTAAAGTGGACATATCATGAAAAAACTCACTTTTTCAATGCTTGTGCACATACAGTACATTTGTGTATCTGGAGTGTCTACCAAACCCACAAACTGTGAAATAATCAATCAGTTTTTGTGGGCTGCCTAGATCAGAAAACATGTGATTCAACAAGGCGTTCAGATTTGGCTCCCCTTCCTATGTCACATGCAGCCTCATTAGAATACTATATATCACCCAACTACCTTTGTAAAGGTGCACCATATTTTTCTTGCAAGCTAATCAGAGCAGACTGGGCTTTTTCGGGATTGAGTTTTAAAGAGACAGACGCTAAAACGGAGCGTTTCAGACAGAAGGTGAACACAGGTATATTCAGACCGACAGTATGAGAAAAATAATGTGTTTTTTGAACATTAAATGTTCTAGTAGAAACCCTAAATACAAGTATGAACCTGAAAATGAGCATGATATGTCCCCTTTAATGTTAATGACTAGGATTGAACTTCATTTTAAGAAACATTATAGCCAAAGCAAATTGCATCAAACTCTTACCACAGATCTTTTTTAGTTTCACTTCTGCCACACTTCCTATTTTTAGCGCCTTCAAATTTTTAGGGTAACACAAGAGGCCTCATGTAATCACACATCGGTATGTGTGACTGCCTGCCTGTTGATAAATACACACACACACTGCTCAACCCTAGAAGTAAAGCCATTCTAAAACGACGGCTACAACAAACAGGGAGGAGGAGAGACGATGAATGTGTCCAGAATCCAGAGCACGTCATCCAAAGCCAACAGAGAAATCCTCCACATTACCGTCCTCAGCTGTTCTGTCCAATTACAGCACGCTGAAGCTTTATTGCCATCAAAGAAACTACTTAGTATGAGAGTCTCAGCAGCGAGAGCAGACTCATCTCTCGCATCCTAAAGAGCGGCTTCAAAAATTAACATCAAGAATAAGTGGCCTCAATGTGGTTGTGAAGTTTAACGACTTTAATAATGGCGTGTACGATGATATATAGAGAACATTTTTTTAAGTGTGTGAGCTACGTGGGGTAGAATGTAATGTAGACGCTGCACAAAGGGGGGATTTGTGGGTGGCGAGCATTCAAACACCCCTAGTGCTATATATATATACATGTATATGTGTGATCACTCTTCTTCTTTGTCAATGTGGTTTGTCTGTATTTACCATATGCTGACATGATTTTGGAGATTAATTATATTAATTGCATGTTTGTTGTCTTCCTGCCTTTAGAGATCAAATTCAAATTCAAATACAAATAAGCTTTATTGGCATAAATGTTCAGGTTACATTATTGCCAAAGCTAAATTACATGTTAATGAATAATTACATTTCACAAAAAATAATCACAAAGAGTTATGAGTTATGTTCTTAAGCACATATCATATGTGAAGGTGCTGATTGCCGTTGTTCTTTAATAGCTGAAAAATGCTGCCAAGTGACATTTAACCTAAAATGTCCCGCTTTTGTGCCAGCGTTTGTAATTTAAGTCTGTTTCAACGTCCGTTCAAGATATTTTGCATCCCTTTTGTTGGTAATTAATGCAATCTTTTACACCTTGAAAGATAAGAGAAAACTACCTTTACTGTGAGCCTAGTCAAGTACACAACACTGGGAGTTAGTCTCCAATGTTATGTTTTGGGCTTTTTATGAGACGTGTATGACCACATGAATTTCCCCTTGTGGGATAATAAAGTTGACCTTTGACCTTCAAAGTCAGGAGCTCTTCTACTTTTTGTCTATTGTGTTTCAAAATTGGACGTTTTTGAATGTGTCTATGTTCCTTTTATATGAACGGTACATCACTAACAAAAAACTTGACAAAATAGCACGACAACTCATCTTCAGCTGGATAAAAAAAAGTGAATGTTCAAGCTCGGATGAAAGAAGCAATTACTGTAAACACAAATGCAGTTTACAAAAGGCATTGATCATAGTGGATTTTTAGAAAGTAACTGAGGACTTTCTCACTGTCTGTCTCTCTCTCTCTCTCACACACACATATGTAGCACCATACTGGGTTGGGGTGTTGG
Source organism: Adelosebastes latens (assembly GCA_916700685.1). NCBI lineage: Eukaryota > Metazoa > Chordata > Actinopteri > Perciformes > Sebastidae > Adelosebastes > Adelosebastes latens. Next base: position 36,255 of record CAKAKR010067986.1, on the reverse strand, counting down.
GGAGGGGACTGTGTCTCTAATCTTAGACGTGCAGCACTCAAACATCCTTTCAATGTCTACAGATAAAGCATATTCTGGGTCAGCTTGTGATTGCCCACTACAGGATATAAGAACGCTACTTTTCTAACATTCGTACTTATAGCACACATAGACACTCCCACTGATTTCCTTAAAGCTGAATTTGCTCTTGTTTATAACGCAAAATAACTGTATTGACAAGCGGAGATGGGGGATCTGAAAGGTCAAAGCAATTATTTTCCATCACAATGTCCTCCTCTCATATCTGTCAGGTTTTGAAGTACTTTGTAGCATGCAGGCACGCAGCCACAAGCCCACATACTGTAGATAACCGAGCAACATTAAAGTTCACTTACAGACAAGTCAATTTACTTACTCTACTTATCTTCCTGAATACAGATGTTAATATTTTCATTGCACGACACAGACTGATGCTGGCATTCAACTGGGCATCCCAGATGCAACCATAGACAAGTTTCACTACTTAAAGGAACAGTGTGTAACATTTAGGGGGGATCTATTGGCAGAAATGGAATATAATATTAATAAGTATGCTTTCTTTAGGGTATAATCACCTGAAAATATGAATGTTTTGGTTACCTCAGAATGAGCCGTTTATATCTGCATACGGAGCGGGTCCTCCTCATGGAACGGGCCGCCATGTTTCTGCAGTAGCCCAGAACGGACAAACTAAACACTGGCTCTAGAGAGAGACATTCGTGTTTTCATGTTTTGTCGGCCACCGTAGTTCGCCTGCTCGCTTTCACACAGGAGAAGTTTCAATTGGTTGCAACTTCACCATTAGATGACAGCAGATCCTACACACTGCACCTTTCCGAATATGTTCACCGAACAATCATTTTAGCATTATGTCTAATACAAACACAGGAATGCCAACACAGGCCATGAGTGCCTAACATGCTTGAGTTCAAACTAACTTGAAGTTCTCTATTTTGGGTGAAAGCATTTCTCCAAAAGTGTCTCATGTTTCAATCGGGAGATGGTACAAACAGAATATATGTAAACACGTTTACATGTTCCGAAGTACAACAAAACTACTTATGTGAACTATAGCTTTAAATGTTAACTGATTAGTCGATCAACAGAAAATTAATTGGCAGCTATTTTTGATAATAGATTCATGCTACACATTCTCAGATTCCAGCTTCTCAAATGGCCAGATTTGTCATATATGATAGTAAACTGAATAACTTTGGGGTTTTGGACAAAACAAGACATTTGAAGACGTCACCTTGGGCTCTGAGAAGTTGTGACTGGCATTTCTTCTCATTTTTCTTTTTTACATTTCAAAGACCAAAAAATGTATTAAAGAAAGAAATAATTGGCAAATGAATCGATATTGAAATGTAATTGCAGCCCTAATGTTAACTCGTTTCTGTAACACATGGCCATAGTCCTGAGGAGGTAAAGGATAAAAAAAAAAAAAAACATTTTCCAAGTAACCAACTTTGATTTAAATGATATAATCTGAATTGTGGCATAAATTATGAACCCAACAGAGCGCCAAGGGCTTTATTTATCAGTTTTAAGGTTCAATATGCCAAAGATAAAGCATTGTACTTCTCTTGTAGTACATTTTTCTCATTATTCCCGGTGACATGAGTCTCAACCAAATGTGCGCAACACATGCTCATCATCACCTAACAAAGATGATCGTCAAAGCCTGAAAACACAGTAGTAAAAAAAAAAAAAAAAAAGAGCCCATGATACTTACATCCCTTTGCTTCCATACATATTGTAGAACTCCATGTGGTTACAGGCTTGAATCCAGCCGATGGTCCACGTCTCTTTACCGGCTACTGGCGGCACCAGGACCCGGGCGTGAGCTCTGAAGTGCGGCGTCCGGTAGCGCAGGACCACGCTGGACGACTCGTCGATGCTGGTTGGGTTGGGGTCGATGGACGTGTTCACCTCCTGGACGACGACACTGTCTCGGAAACTCTTGGGCTTACACCTGATACTCTGGATGCAGCCCATCGCATTAAAGAGCAACACAATCCACAACAACGTCCAGAGGTCTGGAGGAGAAGAAAGGCGCATGGAAACAGCAAGAAAATCACCACATCAGGTGGATCCACATCATGTTTTCCAACCAAAAAAAAAAAAAAAACTCACCAGATTAAAAAATGTCTATTTGTAGCAGACTGTCTCATAAAAAAAGCCATGCATCTTTGATGCAAAACTTTTAGAAAAGAAGAAGAAGAAGAAGACAAGCCTAGAGAATCTTCATATTCGTAGGGCGCATGCTTTCCGGTGCGTAAACGCAACTCCATCAAACAAGTGCAGGTGCAATAAGTTTCCTTTCATCCGTGCACTGACGCTTTCAAGTCATTGCCTCTTAAATGCGCTTTTTTACGCAAAATGACTTGACCTTTTTGGCAACATGCATCCATTGGAGAGGTGCGCGTAAAAGGTTCATGAGATTAATAATTAACAAAAACTACTACTGTTACACCTTGGCGTCATATTCTCTCTCTTGTGTGATTCTTTATGTCATTACCGGCTATATCCAAAGACTAATAATGCTCTATGTGTCCAGCTGGTGACAAGAATCAGAATCAAAAATAATGCACGCGGACAGTTATAGAGGACTATAATGGAAGCTCATTATGTGGAGCAGCCTTGTGCATTTAATCCAACACAATAAAAAGTACAATTTAACTGGACGTCTTTCATCCATGTGCGGATTAACGGCTCATGCAGTGCAATTGCATGAATTGTGGTCTATTTCTAGCGGACAAAAAACAACATGCAAAAAGAAATCTACCTATAAAACAATTGACTGGAAGGTGTCCAGTGTCTCCAGTGTCTTCGGTGTCTCCAGTGTCTTCATCGGGGTGAGATCCTGGAGAGATCCAGAGCGCTCACACAGTTCTTCGGTCCGAGAGGTAATTCCGTTATCTCCTTCACAACCGGCTCCCGTTATTTCTGCCCTATACAGATGTAAATGATCTCACCGTCCCACAGACAGACAGCGGAGGCATTTCCACAAACCTAGTCCAGTTGGAGACGGAGCGCCGCAACATCCAAAGGACACCACCGGGTCAACTTTAGCTCCCATTCCACCGGATCCATTCTCACATTTAAAAAATAAATAAATTTAAAATAAAATCTAACGCCTCGTAAGGGAGAGATGCCGCTGTCACATAGTGTGAAGCAGCCCGACAGAGTCCGGTCTGTGTCTGGATGCGGTTCAGCCTAGGTTCCAGCTCAAGCTGTCATTTGGTCTCCGGTCTCGTCCCATCATCGCTGCTGCCTCGGCAGGTTCACCCCGCTACGCATTGCTCTATTTCAGCTGCCTGCCTGTGAGAAAGCAGCTTTATAAGTCTCTCTGAGACGACACTTCCGCTCTGAGCTGCGCGCATGCTGGGAAATGTAGGCGTAATGTAGAGGATTTCAGCCCCACAGAGAGATGAGATGAATCAGCAGGCTGCGACCTCTCTGTCGGTGATGAAGAGGATGAAAAGGATGTGTTGTTGTGGCATGATGACCGTTGACCTATTGCTTTACGCATGCGCATTCAAACAGGCGAATAATAATAATGATAATTTTATTTCATTGCAATTTATTTATCTGTATTCTATTTTATTGTATTTTAGTTTTATTGTTTTAATGTATTTTTTTTCCTTGCTGTGAAGCACTTTGTAACGTTGTTAAGACAAGTACTATAGGCCTACAAATATAGCTTATTATTTATTTATTTATACTGTCTTGATCACATTCATTTCACTAATTAACTTGGAGATAAATTAATAATAACTTCATTATTATAATTATTATTATTAATTATAATAATTATTAAAATTATTAAAGGTTATAGTCATAGTGTAGCAGTGGCATTTTTACTGTCTTGAGCACATCCCTTTCACTATATGATTTTGAGATAAATTAATAATAACTATTAAGATTATTAAGATTATCATTATTTATTCTAATTATTAAAGGCTATGGTCGTAGTGTAACAGTGCTATTTTTTACTGCCCTGATCACATTCCTTTCCATAATTAACTTGGAGATAAATTAATAATAACGTTATTAACTTGTGATTATTGATCTATTCTATTTTGTTTATAGCCTACGTATTAAAATGTAATATTGAACTGCAATTTAGATTTGGCAAAACAAGGTAACATCAACACTCATGCCAATGAATTAAATTTTTTATTTGACTTTATAAAGAGCTTTCGGGGCAGGCTGGATATTACTAAAATCAGTAACTTTTAAGTAATCAATAATCAATATTGTCTGTGGTCTGACAATCACATTTTTATTTACGTGGTGTTTGTTTCTTCCTATAGCTGCCATGTCATGTGAAAAGTAGCTTTTCTTTTCAGGGATCAATCAAGTACCGTATAGGCTATTCTCCACAAAACAACCAAATATTTATATAAGATAAGATAAGATAAGATAAGATAGAACTTTATTAATCCTGAAGGAAATTCTTGTGCCAGAGATTGCTCAAAAATACAACAAAATTGCGACAAGTTCAAGTGTATAAAATACAAGTGTATAAAATAAAAAAAGTACTATTTCTAGCACCAGTGCCTAATAGAATAACAATTAAGTAAGATACATTTAGTAAAATGAGTAAATAAGATAAGTAAAATAAAAAAGGTAAAGTAAGCTAACAAGCAGAAAAATAAGTAAGATTGCACATGTTAATATATTTATTGACTCTACTTTTATTTCCAGTAGCTGTGTGTTTAGCAGCATGGCAGCACTTTGACAGTCCATCCTGTGTCTCTCTGTGTCTCTGACATCATGCCAGCTGTGCTGCTGTCTGTTTAAGGAGCCATACATTCATGCTTTAAGCACCTTGGAGAACTCCGCTCCACAGCTCAGCGCACTGCGGACGCTGAATCCGGGATTTGTGCGTAAACTACGTCAAATCCGCACGGAAGTACCAAATGCTGCACTGGCTGCTGGGCTGCCTCGTCTTCACCTCTTTGTTGACGATACTGGCTGACGGTTAACTGTTTCAGGTTTCCTCTTTAAATGCTCGACCTCGCTGCTGCCAGGACATCAGAGGTGTTATGGAGGCACATTTAGCTTCACATCCATCCTCCGCTTGGTAAGATGACAACACCGTTGCGCATATCTTGCACACATTTCCTCCTAGCCTGTTGTTGTCAAGAGCAGCAGCAGCAGCAGCAGTACACGCAGTAAAGCACCTGTTAGCTGTGTGTGTGTGTGTGCTTGTGTGCGTAACGAGATGCTCATGTTGTTATTTTATCTCCATGCTGTAGATCAGGTTTCACCGGATTGGTCGAGGCACATGCCATTCAATGGACTGTCCCAGCGTGCGTCCGCGGGTATAAACAGCATGGCCAGCGCACATTCCAGTCCGGTCTAAATATATCTATTAAGGCCACAGGAGGAGGGGGAGGAGGACTGGTGGAGGACAGGGGGGTTTATCCTGGGACGCTTCACTTCACTGTCGTGGTCCACTTGAATTATCATCCGGAGATTGACAATCGGTTGTTGAACCCCACAGAGGAGATCCAAAAACATGCCCTCCGGTTACAATGTGAGGTCCAGGGCGAGGGAGAGAAACAGCGTCCTGAGCAGACCGGAGTTCATCTCCCTCAACCAGCCTCCACTCCGCGGTGGAGGTAGCGGCAGTAGCGGCAGCAGCGGCGGTGGTGGCCCCGCTGAGAGCCGAGGAGGAGGCGCAAGTGGCGGCGTCGGTGGCGCAAGGCGACCGGGTCAAATCAAGCACCAGACAAGCCAACCGAGCGAAGAAGCCACCGACAGCGGCAGCAAGGACCGGAGAGAGCCCGCTAAGATGCCGGAGGAGGACTGCATGCAGCTGAACCCGTCATTCAAGGGGATAGCGATGAACTCCCTGCTCGCCATCGACATCTGTCTGTCCAAGCGCATGGGGGTGTGCGCGTACACGTCGTCCTCGTGGGGAGGCTGCCGCTCCATGGTCGGCCTGCTGGCGCTCACCGGGCACGGCATCACGTGGATCATTGGCACTATCGTGTGTCTCACGAGGAGCAACACTCTGGCTGGGCAGGAGGTCCTGGTCAACCTGCTGCTGGGTAAATAAATGACTCACCTCACCACCACACTCACCAACCAACCTCTCCAGAACTCCAGCAGCACTCCAGACCAGTATACCCAGAAGGACTCACATTCTTAGTTTCACTTCTCTGGGTGAAACTTGATTCACATTCTGTCTTTGCCAAAACTTGACAGGAAGTAAACATGGACCCAAACTGTTGCCTAGCAACGCGATTCCGTTGCAATTCCGTTGAAATGCACTAAAACGGAGCGTTTCAGACAGAGGGTAAATACAGGTATATTCAAGCAGACAGTATGAGGATAATAAATGGTTTTTTGAACATTACAGCATGTAAACATGTTCTAGTAGAAACACAAAATACAAGTAAGAACCTGAAAATGAGCATAATATGGGACCTTTAATACTTCATAGATCATGGAGTGGGAGAGGGATCTTCAAAACGTGGCAACCTAAAAATTGTACTCATGACTGACTTTTTGCTGCTCTATAAAGTACAGTGGTGGTAGAAGTATCCTACATAGTAAGTAGTAAGTAAAAGTAGAAATACCATAGCCTAAAAAATAAATACTACATTTCAAGTAAAAGTCTTGAATCCAAAAAAGTTACTTAAAGCTGCAGTAGGCAGAAAGTTTTTGGCATCATTGGGTAAAATTAGAATGTCACTTGGAGAGCGCAGACCTCCGCCAAGCTGCCCGAGTACGATTGCCCCCCCTCTCCGTTCAGCTTGCGCCATCATCCACGTGTATTTTTGTTTATGTTATGCGGAGCATCGTAAAACACTTCATTCAAACTGGACAGAAACAAAGTAAAACTCACCTAAACCATCGTTGTTACTCTTTCCAACAATCACCAAGTGTGCTTTGGTCGAACTCAACTGTAATTTCACAGAGTTTAATGTGAAAAAACGCAGAATCTACAGGTGTCCCCCCCTCCCTCCACCCTCCGCTCTCTCTCTGCAGGCAAAAGGAAAGAGGCAGGGTGGCGCGTCATGAACGCGTTATCGGTTACACTGCGCATGTCTTAAAGCCTGTGGTGTTAATGGACAGGCTGAGCAGAGTTATTCAAAAAAATTCCCGAAGCCGGATCATGATCCGGATCACCACCAAAATCTAATGGATTGTTCATTGTGCCGCACCCCACACCTCCAAAACATTTCATTCCAATCCACCACGGACTTTTGGAGTAATCCTCCAACAGACAAACAAACAAACAAACCAACGCCGGTGAAAACATAACCTCCTTTGTAGGCCTTTGGCCTTAGTGGAGGTAATAATGCCTGACAATGACTGATATATTTGACTTCAGGACATCTCTGACTACATACATGCTGAAAATCAAACATTTGTACTGTCCAAAGTAAAAGTCCCTAGAAGTGTATGATTTAACTTTTTTCCCCATGGTCTAGTGTTAAAAAAGTTAACAAAAATCGCAATAAATCGTAATATCGAATCACAATACTTGTAGAATTGCACTACTTAAAAATTGCACTACATATAGAATCGGCACCCACGTATCGTGACAGTATGGAATCAGGAGATAGGTGAATCGTCCCAGCCCTACTATAAAGTCATTAGCTAGAACGTATAACTACTTTATAAGGTATGGCTCATTAGAAAGTGGAACCAGATTGTGTTTTTAACTTTTACACCATGATACAAAATGGCCCTTGTTAATCATTACATGATTGATTATGACTATGAATAGTCTACCTATGAATATGTGGCGATTGTCCCTCAGCAACAGAGAAAAGAAGAAAAGCAGCACATTCAGGCTTTGCAAGAAGAAAAAGACAGAACGTCAACATGCGTCACTTTTATTTCTCTATTTTTTTTCCGTTTTAAGCAACTTATACATCACAGTCTTATATTTTTTTTATATTTTCCAAATGTATCTATATGGTTTATAAATCCTTTAACAAAATATATTAAATTAATAAGTAAAATCCCTTCAGCTTGAAGTATTACTTGTAGTTAGAGTAGAGCATGTATCACTTTTGTTCAGTAGAGTCAAGTCAAATCAATTTTATTTGTATAGCCCGATATCACAAATCACAAATTTGCCTCAGGGGGCTTTACAATCTGTGCAGCATATGAAACACTCTGTCCTTAACAAGTACGACCCTCGCTTCGGATGGGGAAAAAATTAACTTAAAAAAAATTGTAATAGGGAAAAATGGAAGAAACCTCAGGAAGAGCAACTGAGGAAAGATCCCCCTTCCAGGATGGACAGACGTGCAATAGATGACTATATTATTTATTATTACAGAATGGCAGAGAGGTGTTGATGTAACTTCTTTATTATATATAATATTTATTATATTATATTATGAGTTACACCTTACCATTATGTAACAATAGAATACAATCTAATACAGTCATGCAAAAAGTACTGACTGAAAATGACAAATATATGCAACGGTAGTTTTTTCTGCAGTGCTGAGTTGCATCAGCTCACACAGTGGTTCATGATATTATATTGACCCTCTCTATGCTCTACATGGTTTTAGATGAGATCAAATTTTTCAGAAGGAATTGGGGGGACCGGTGGTTTGGTGTGCGCGCACACACACTCACACACACACGTGCACAGTCTGGACCCAAACACAGATTATTGACCATACAAATCTCCTGTCTGTGGCTACGTTGAGCTCTGATTGGAAGCCAGTAAATCTCTGGATTTAGGACAAAGTTGTATTGTGTTTGGGACATTGTTCAGCCTCAAATGCGTGTTCATTATTTGTCGGTCCAGGATCATTTTGGTCTGTCTGGAGAAAATCTACGCACATGCTGAACAGTGGGTGGGTGAATTAATATTTAACGCTGACTGAAATTCTGTTTTGTTTTCACCTAACAGGAAAGTAATCAGCCAAGACTGGCCTGTCAGGTTTGGTTTAATTCAGCCCACCGCCATGAGCGTATGAATTGTGCAGTGCTGAAATATATTTCAACACAGTGTTTTGAAATGACTGGCACTGTCTACGAGACTACTGAGCATGTCGGAGACTCCCAAAGCAGACCTTGACTGTGCAGAGGATGTTCCCATCCTTATCAGCTGAGGTGCTCTGCTTCGGTGTTTTCCGGTTTCTTCTTCTTCTATGTAACTTAGTTACTCCGTTTCTCAAAAAAAACATGTTTACCTCATATCATGCGCAATTTCTCTTTAACATTAATTCAAAAACGAAACATGTAGACAACTGGTAGACGCCTCAGGTGCGCAGATGTGATTGCAACATTATCGATAACATCGCTGTCATCGCTTCTCCAGATAAGATGTGATAAATGAGGCAGAGTCTGGTGTCCTCTAAATGCCCAACTCCCTGTACTGTAGTTGAGGCCTGAATGGATGATGACAGTAACAAACAGACATGATGAGGCCGTACTAACGCAGCTGTTGGCTTTAATACATTTTTCATTATGCTTGATGGAACAGATAGGTCAGCATTCAGCATTATTACACGGCGTTGTTGAATACTCGATTCGGATCGGTTAATCACAGCGTTCTGCTGTATATTATTTCTTTATAGCAGACCGTTGCTATGTATAGCAGACTGTTGCTATGTATAGCAGACTGTATAGCAGATCAGGGCGATGGATCAGGTCAGATCAGGTCAATCGGGGCGTTCTGCAGTCTGTCATTTTTTTTATAGCAGACTGTCGCTATGTATAGCAGACCGTTGCTATGGGCGCAGTTCTGATGTCAGAACTGCGGCCATAGCTTTGCATCGGGGTTTCTTTCACAACAATGACCGGCTCGCTGTACATTATCCCTTACTTGTAGCGGCTTTTTAGCCCTTTTTGTTATCTGGCCCCAGTGGGCTACCTCCAGGTCTGAGAAGTGAAGCCAATGCGGAAGTGCCTTAAACTTGCATTCTTTCTGACAGCCAGCAGGGGGCGACTCCTCTGGTTGCAAAAAGAAGTCTGATTGTATAGAAGTTTATGAGAAAATGAGCCTACTTCTCACTTCATTTATTACCTCAGTAAACATTGTAAACATGAGTTTATGGTTTCAATCGCTAGTTTCAAGTCTTCTTCAATACAGCATGATGTTCATTTAGTAAATTATGGTCCCATTTAGAGTCAAATAGACCATAAAGCAGGGGATGCTTTAGGGCGTGGCTACCTTGTGATTGACAGGTCGCTACCACGGCGTTGTTCGGTGTGGGGCGTTTTCGTCTTACAACTTTAACCCTTTCACAGTGTGTTTTCAGTTCATGAAAATTAATTATATTATTTTGGTCCCCTGAAAATGTCTTATTCAGCGCTCGGTTGTACTTAGCTCCACCCTCTCGTGTCACTTCTGGTTGCAAAAAACCAAGATGGTGACAGCCAAAATGCCGAACTCAAAGATTCAAAACATCAGTCCACAAACCATTGGGGTGACGTCACGGTGACTACGTCCACTTCTTATATAGAGTCTATGGTAAATACACAACTGTTCGCCATATGAACTGTAAAGATGGTAATATGTCAGTGTTGTGTTTACAGCTTGTTTTTGTTTCCCCCAAGTGGCATTAAAATAATGTATTGCCGTTTTGGACTGTTGTAGTAGGTATTTTCTATTAAATGCACAACCTTTGTATAGCATTGAAACAAGACAGGTGTGCAGTATCTCGATTTGGGGCGGGTAATGCCTATTTGGAACTAAAACATGGGGAATCACTGGTCCTGACAGGGGAATTTCAAATATTTTGAATCATCTTCTTAGAGATGAACTTGCACTTTTTGTAAAAGTAAATTGGAAGAGCAAGAAAAATACCCTTCTCAAAGGGTCTGAGGCCCTGCCCTGGCATATTTGTAAATTACTTTCTGACTACAATGAGTCAATTAGAATCAGGGGAAGCACAGCATAAAGCGTTGTTCTAGTACTCCTACGTCATAGCTCAGTACGGAGAAACAATGACGAATATGGGATTTCCCTCACAATGCAAACTGAACTGTGGCAGCCCGACCAATTATCTGCCCACACCTGTTGCACTTCTTAGAGATAAGAGTTTCCATTCTCAATATGCCAGTTTCCCCTTGAACAGTAGATCTGAACTCAGGATCTGACTCACTGATGGTGATGGAGAGGTGGAGGTTTGGCTGCTCAGAACAGTTTTTGTGTGATCAATAACAGTGTGCTGACTGACTGGGGGCTAACTTCAAACATGTTGTTACACTGTGCTGACTGCAGCAAAGAACACTGAGGAACAGAAATCCTGGTGGGGACGAAGAAGTCACACAATCTGACAGCAAGGTTTTAGAGAACACAACCAGGATTTATCAGGGGGAAAAAAACATCATGAAGTAAAACCAGAATTTTGCACAATTATTGTCACGTACCTACTAATACCCTTTTCACACCAATGACCAGGGTTGGACCAGGGTTAACCTACGCTGGTCCAACCCTCCTTTTGTCAATTCAAACCAAGCCAGTCAACCTGGGTTGAACCCTGGTCAGGACAATTCAGATACGACCCGGGTCACACCAATGAGCAATGCATACCAGTTAGCTCAGTATATGCCTGGGCCCTCACTCGCATCTCACCAGTTTCATTGTCTGCTTAGCTTGGGCCCTGAAGAGTTTTGACTTGTTTTACTAGCCTGCCCACCTCTCTTTTGTCCCTTCATCTCTTCCTTTGGCATTAAGGTTTCTCCTCCACCTCACCAGCCTGCCTTTAAGGAGCTGGAATAGAAGTTTAAAATAATAGCCCTGTTAGGACAGCGAGTAGGCGACTGGAATGAGAAGTAGGGCAGCACGACCAATATGTCAGACGACTGACAGTTATTTAGCGCGTGGCTGGTTGAGTGTGTGTGACGATGGCAGACTTCAACAGAAGTTAAAGATGGCAATTGTAAGGGGTATTTTTGGGAGGGCTATTATTGTGCTATAAAAGGCCTCTGCAAATGTCTGGTATGTGGACTCAAAGCAAATGCTTCTCGGAATTGTGTGCCTTATCGGTTATTCTTGGTCACCAAGCTATCAGTTTACATATGTAATATAGTTGTTTTCTCAGACTCACTACGTTCTATAAAACACTGTGCGTTGAGGCAGTTTGTTATAGATGTTAATTATCTGTATATTAGCCTTATCACTATCGTTCTGTCCGGTATTGTTTACAGATTTATTGAGACTAAGAGTCTAAAGGCATGCTAACAGCTTTGTGAGGCTGTACAAAGTTGCTTTGAGCTAAAGGCTAACTTCAACATGCTAACACGCCGATGTTTAGAATGTATAATGTTTACCATGTTCCACCATCTTAGCAAAGAAAGCAAAAAGACGAAACTCCTGTGTTTTTGACAACAGCCGCCACCGCCATTTTGGACTGAAAATTCGAATTATCTGACGATAGAATAGAAATCATTTTGTTTTACTTTTGTACGGCATTTGGCGTAGCCGGGCTCTGAATGAGCAATGGCAATGGAATGAACAATTGACTTTAACTTCTTGGCAATATACGTTCTTTAATCTTAGCTTAGCGTGTTAGCATTTTAACATTTGCTAATTAGCAGTAAATACAAATTACAACTGAGGCTGATAGGAATGTTTTTGCAAGTATTTCGTCAGAAATTAAAATTACTTGACAAATTACAATGTTGACCTGATGATGGGGATTACATTTCATCCTGAGGGCGACATGAATGTCTGTACCAAATGTCATGGCTCTCCATCCAATAGTTGTTGAGACATTTCACCCAAAACCACAAATGTGAACCTCATTGTGGCGCTACAGGGAAAGTCAACCATTTTCACTACTTTTAAAGGATCTTAAAGGGGACCTATTATGTTTTTGTGCTTTCCCCTTTCCTTTAGTGTGTTATATAGTTTTTTTTGCATGTAAAAGGTCTGCAAAGTTACAAACCCAAAGTCCACTCCAAAGGGAGTTACTCTCCCCCACAGAAACACTGCTCCTGAACTGCCTGAAATTCCTTGCTTGAAGTCCTGCCTTTTCTTCCATAACGTGGTGATGTCACGAAGTAACACATTTGCATAATAAAATGCTCCAGGGATGACGTATTTCTGTAGGCCAACCAGGAAGTTAGCATCGGCCCGGTTCCCTCGACAAAAAGCCAATGGGATTTTTCCGTTGGGTTTTGGATTATTGCAGAAAATAAACTCTGAGGCAAACACACGTTTGTGATACTTACACGTTTTGTTCAGCAAGATAATCTCCACTTTTGAAGCGTGAATGCAATCACTAGAAGTAAAAAGCTAACAGGCTATAAGCGAACTACACCACGGTCGCATTAGCGTGAGTATACACAACGAGGCTGTAAAGGCGGACGAGTCTGCGTGATTAGTAGTCTCATTTAGCCGCTTGTTAGCAACCGCCTTTTTTAAGACACATAAAGCCTTCAAAATTCACAAGCGGGGTATTTATTTCTGTATTTTATGTCGTAGAACAAAACGTTAAAATCTCTTCAGCTTGTGTTAGCTACAGTCCTTATTTCGGGCATCTAACTAGTAAAAACCTATTCAGAAAACTTCATGGACTTCCAGACGAGGGAACCGGAAGTGCCAAAAAATCTAACTCGTTTCTGGGTTTTAGGACTCATTCCTGTAGCCCTCTATACCTGCGTAGCGGGTAGTTTGGCACGTCCCTCAAACAAGGCTAGTTAGAGCGGAGCTGGAGCGGAGTCCGAAGAGTTTTGGTTCGATTGACCAATCACTGACAGCGCGGGGCAGGAGCTCAAAAAGAGCGTTTCAGACAGAGGGTGAAAAGAGGTGCTGCAGCGTTTTTTGAACATTAAAGCATGTAAACATGTTCTAGTAGAAACCACAAATACAAGTATGCACCTGAAAATAAGCATAATAGGTCATCTTTAATCTTTCACCACTGAAATTGTCTAGGTTATGGCATGTCAACACAATCTTTTTTTTTGCCCTTTTTTTGTGACAGCCCTCATTCTTGACGTCCTGACTGTGGCTGGACTCCAGAGACTGGTGAAGCGCAGAGGACCCTGGGAGATGATGCCGGGCTTCATGGACTGCGTCGCCATGGACATCTACTCCTTCCCCGCTGCTCACGCCAGCCGGGCCGCCATGGTCTCCAAGTTCCTGCTGTCCCACCTGGTCCTGGCCGTGCCGCTTCGCATCCTGTTGGTGCTGTGGGCCCTCCTAGTGGGCATGTCGCGGGTGCTGCTGGGGAGACACCACCTAACCGATATGGTGTGTGGCTTCGCGTTGGGCATGCTTCACTTCAGCTTGATGGAGTCGGTGTGGCTCTCGTCGAGCACCTGTCAAACTCTAATTTCCATCAGCACGCTCAGCTGGAGCCCCTTTTTCTGAGCTTTTGATATAAGGCTATGCTAGCACACAAGGCTTATTTGATACACTAAGCTCGCAATGTCGAGGACTGAGGTCTGATGAAGTTATTTTTGCAAGGGTCATAAGTTCTCATCGCAGGGTGGGAACACAGAAGCATTCATATTTGGAACCAGATGCTGGCTTGCATGTAACGACCAAGACATCCAAGGCCTTCATAATGCTTCACAAATCCTAGTATCTTCAGTCAAACCTACTAAAACACATCTCTACTGCTCCTTAACTTCAATTAAATACTACTAATAAAGGGAAAATTAAGACAACTGCAAACTGACAATGATTTGGTGAAAATGTATATGTAGGATTTTTGAAGTTTTTAGATTTTAGATTTGAACTTCTTTCTATCCAACAAACTCTCTCTTGAGGGTGTGTGCCTCTTCCTCTTTACCAACTTGCTTCCTTTTACTTCCTCCTTCCCTGCTACCTCTTCCTCTTTTCACATTTGTTTTTAATATCGATGCTTTTATTTTGGAATAGTGAACCACGTTGGACACTGAATAGTTTGGTGTAAGGCTGTAATATTGGATGTAACACTAAAATATACAGTATAAAGTGATTGTTGTTTGGATATTCCACATTGGCATGACTATTATGTTTGGATATTACCGATGGGATTCTGTTCTGCTTAATGAATGCTTATGAAATATGAACTTATTTGGATGCCACTGAATTTAGCTGCTTGTGTAAAACAAATGTCACACTTGCACAGAATTTAATATTTTTTCTAACAGGGTCAAATATGATTTCCTTTCAACGTGCCATTTATGCTTTAATGAGTTTAAATCTCTTTATGGCAGCTCTTTCATTTCAGGCTGCTGCAGTCTGCAGCCTAACAGATGCTTATGTATACGGTCAGTGATGCTGATTCTGTGCCCCACTAAACAACTGAAGCGTGTGTGTGTGTGTGTGTGTAAATGTTGGCATACTAAGTCAAAATATCTGTTTGAAATTATCATTCTTTTCCAAATGCATTTTTACGGACCTTTGAATGAAACCTGCTGGGTTTTTGTGGCAAACTTTTTTTTGTGGTTTGGTGTGTAAATACAGTTTTGTGTACATTAGTTTGCTTTAGTTCTGTACAGGGACCTGTATGTCATGTTTTCATTTTGTTTTTTTTCCCCATCATTAATAAAAACGAGGTGGGCTGTCAGTAAAAACGTGGATGCCTTTGTGTTTTTTTTTTTATTATTCTTACATGTGAACATGAAAAAACGGCAATAATAATCAATATAGCTTGTTTTATAATAATTTTCAGGGTGAATAGTGTGGCCGCGTGTTTGTTCATGTGCAATACCTTATCTTAAATTTAAATCTGTGTGCCAACTAGAATGAGGAAATCCCCATTAAACGTAATTCGACGAATGTTTATGTATCAGCTGAATCCTTTAGGAAGCTCAGCTATTTATAAGTTGGCTTTCTGCGACAAATTTAGATTGCTTCAATAATCACATGGACTGTTAGACATCACATGGTGCACAACTTGGTCAGCAAAAGAATAAAGAAGTGTGAAACCCAGATGATGAGACAGTTCTGACGTGGTCATTATAGTCTTTCCGGCAGTGGTAAACTTAAGGGGAAAATTAAATAAATGTGTCTTACTTATTGCTCAGAAGAAGGATGTACTTCACATGAAGAAAAATTATATCTAAACTAAAAAAAAAAGCATTTCTGTGCAAAGTAGGGGTTCACTTGACATAAAGCTTGAGTGCTTTTATCAACATATAGTGTTTCAGTCTTAGTCTTACGGTTTCCTATTAAAGCTGCAGTAGGTATAAATGGAGCAAATATGATTTAAAAAAGTTATTTTTATAAAATGGTCACTATATCCTGAAAGTAGAGCATGAGACAGGTAATCTGAAAAAAATTATGTGCCTCTGTGTCCTCCGGTGTCCTCCGGTGCTCCTAATGGCATCTGCAAGATTTCACAGACCGGAGAAAAACAAGCAGTCAGAGCTGATCTGGAGTCTGCTGTCCAGCTTCCGTCTCTTAGGGCCGGCTGTCAATCACTCGCAAACTCCGAACAAACGGTCAAACTAGGCAGTGCTGATCAAATATGAATCAATATTATGTTACTGTAATGCCTATTTCTCGCCTCAAATGTTTTCAGAAACATCTTGTAGTGTACTGTTTAGCTGTAAAATGCGAAAGTTTGTGACCCGGCAGCCATGTTGAGAACAGTTGAGGAAATACCAAGCACCGCCCACCAGCAGGAGCACAGCCAATAGGAACGCTCACTCTCTCTGAAATGACCTGTGATTGGTCAAAGTCTTCGGTCACCAGCTAGATTTTTTTAAAGCCTGAAAACAGAGCCATGAGGAGGTGTAGAAGTCTAGTTTTCTCTCAGAACACTTGAATTACAATATGCTGAAAGGTTATTATTTTGCCCAATGATGCCAAAAAGTGTTGCCTACTGAAGCTTTAACTGCATACAATAAACAATGTATTGATGCAACAATATTTCTGTGTCTTCACAGCCTTCGGGACAAGTTTCCTGTCACACGACTCTTACCACAGAAAAATCTGACAGGAAGCAACACCAATGCAATGGTGTGTGCTCTGAAACAGTTCGGTACCCTCAATAGCAGGAACAGAAACTGCTTTAAAAAAACTCTCTGGCAGAGAGAGAGAGTCAGAGCGGAAAGAGTTGCAGCAGTCAAAGCACATTTAAAGCAAATGTTTCATTTTAAAAAAAATATTTTGATCGAGCAGTGTAGAGCAGCAAAGACACATGTCCTTAATATGAAGCATTTACAGTCTCAAAGTTTGAGAATGTGTGGAGCAGAAGGTTTTTTGTCCTCTCAACTCTATACATTTGTGAGACTTTGACATTAAATATCGCTGCTGTAAACATAGACTGCAACCTAAAAAATCGGGTTCAGATAAAGTTCAATCGAAGTTAGTCGTCTGGTTGGTACACAGCATGATGCAATGTCCTTCAACCTAATCTGAGGAATTGCAGCTTTGAGAAATGACAGACAGATTTCCAATAGATTTGCTGTGGACATACTTGGATCCCAGAGGATGATTGTTCACATGTTTATTATTAGTGCCTCCATCGAGACAAAGTTTCCACATAAACACAATTACACAAAGACTACTCTTTTTAAGACAGCTTAGGAAATGTGGTGTATCAAAGGTTGCAATGTTACTGTTCTACAGAGAGGTAATAGAGAGTGTGCTCACCTTCTCAACAACTATTGCAATTCTACAGCCCACAAGAAAAAACTGACGGACAGAGTCGTGCGCACAACTTCAAAAATAATTGACTGTGTACTCCCCACCATTTCTGAACTAAACCACATCCACATTCAGCAGAAAGGTTTGACATCTTTTAGTGTTAAATGCAGACAAACCCAAGGCCATGTTCTTTTCTAGCAAAAAGAAGGTGCCAGCTGTTCTTCCCTGCATCATGTCTTCACAAGGTACCCCTATTATTGTGACAAATATTTAGGCATCACAATTGATGGAAGCCTTTCTTTTAAATTTCATATTTATCATCTTTTAAGGAAATTAAGATTAACATTGGCCGTCTTTTTAAGGAGCAAATCCTGTTTCTCCTTTGATGCCAGAAGAGGGCTTGTTGCTGCCACATTCTTGCCTCTTCTGGACTATGGGGATGTTTTGTACACGAACACTTCAGCTCACTCTCTTCATCTGTTGGATGCTGTCTATCACGGAGCTCTATAGATTTATAACCAGTTTTAAACCCCCTACACACCATTAACTCCTGTATTCTTTAGTCAACTGGTCATCATTATCCATGCACAGAACTTTGCACCGGTATCTCTTCATTTCAGGGCTGTCAATCGATTCAAATGTTTAATTGCAATTAATCGCATGATTGTCCATCGTGATTAATCTGTTCAAAATGTTCCTTAAAGGGAGATTTGTCAAGTATTTAATACTCTTATCAACATGGGAGTGGACAAATATGCTGCTTTATGCAAATGTATATATTGATTATTGGAAATCAATTAACAACACAAAACAATGCAAATATTGTCCAGAAGCCCTCACAGGTACTGCATTTAGCATAAAAAATATATGCTCAAATCATAACATGGTAAACTGCAGCCCAACAGACAACAACAGCTGTCAGTGTGTCAGTGTGCTGACTTGACTATGATTTGCCCCAAAACTGCATGTGATTATCATAAAGTGGGCATGTCTATAAAGGGGAGACTTGTGGGTACCTAGAGATCCCATTTTCATTCACATATCTTGAGGATAGAAGTCAAGGGACCCCTTTGAAAATGGCCATGCCAGTGTTATTTAACGTCCTTCACGACAAGC
Source organism: Adelosebastes latens (assembly GCA_916700685.1). Classification (NCBI taxonomy): domain Eukaryota; kingdom Metazoa; phylum Chordata; class Actinopteri; order Perciformes; family Sebastidae; genus Adelosebastes; species Adelosebastes latens. The sequence goes on along the minus strand of CAKAKR010067986.1, from coordinate 17,591 downwards.
TGATATGACATGGTTGGTACCACTGGATTAGGTTTTCTAGTTTCATATGATACCAGTATCTTCACGCAAATTGTGTTAATGCATTAAAGAAATTAGTTGCGTTAAAACAAATATGCGTTAACATGTTATTATCGTGTTAACTTTGACAGCTCTACTTCATTTATAAATCCATCCTTGAGCTGCTGCCCACTTATTTATCCACTTACACGTCACGTAAACAGTGCTGCCATGCTCTCAGAGCTCCATCACTCTCTCCATCCCCTCTCTCTGTACAGAATCTGGTAAAAAAAAGCCTTCTCCTACTCTGCCCTCTCGACCTGGAACAGCTGCAACAGCAGGAACTGAAGCTGTCCAGCCAGATTCCCCTCTTTTCTCTTGTTTTTAAACTGTCACTTTTGCATTTATCACCTGAATAATTTGTGTTCTATTTTGTCTTTGTATGAATGTCCTGTCTGTTTGTAACTTTGTGTCATATTACTGTTGTGCTTTAACCAGATCTCTTGAGAATGGGACCCCAGTCTCAAGGAGATTACCTGTCCAAAAGAAAAAAACATCTCCAAATTAGAGCTTGTCCCAGCACAGTTTTGTTTGATTTTGCACCAGAATCAAGGCCTTTACAACCCTGCACTGCTTGTACCCAAAATATCCCTGCTGTGAGTGAGTGCTAGTGCTTGCAGGCCTGTCAACAGACACCACACATCCTGCTGTTGTGTCTTGATGCTCTGTTTGTGTCATGCTCTGAGGAAACATTAGACACCACAACTGTCCAGGTGCCACTGACCTTTGTGTTTGCTGTAGGTATTTAGCTCTGAGCATGTTATAATACCAAACAGGTATTCTGATGATTGTCAGTGAAAATTGTCATTTTCCTAATTCAGAAATGTTCCTTCATTAGGATAAAAAACGACTGTCCAATAGATCACCCTTGAAAGCATTTCAGGCTAATAAAAGCATTTGCATAAAGCTAATAAATAAACAAATAACTTTTTTTACTTAACAAAATAAACATACAGTAGCTGGTGGATCAGTGCATCCATTTGAAATGAATAGTTGAAGAAGAGTAAGTGCTCCCTCTAGAGGGTTCTGCTTGTCTTAACTATTATGAGCACTGGCTATGTTCTGGAAAAATATTGTTTTTATTGTCTTAAGGTTTCAAAGCGGCAAAAACCTTATAATGTAAACATATTTAATATAACAGACTGTGACCTGTGAAAATCAGCCAATCAATAAAAAAATACAAAATGCAAAGAGAAAAATTATTAAATCTGATTGTTCTGCATCTCTGTTTCTTGCTCATTGCCTATTTCCATCCCTTTAGTTTATCTTATTTAATTTTGTCCGACTGTCTGAGACAAGTTGAGTCACGTCACATCAAAGAGCTCCTTCAGCGGAAGTTAGTATGTTCATACTATGTTCCTTTTACAGACAATTTTCTTGTGAAGTGAAGCGGATCTAATGTTTTGCACATGCCCAGCTGCACCCAATTTGGTCAAGTTATCAGGCCATTAAATAGGCGTTATCAGTCGCTATAAGTACCATAGATGTGGGTCAGTAGGGGCCTACTATGTTGTAAAAGTGAAAGTGAAAGTGAAACTGAAAAGCAACCCATTCTAACATGTTGTAAAACTGAATGAAACATCACACAAACAAAAGGGCTTGTTTAGGTTTAGGCAATAAAAAAAATAGGTTTAGGCAATAAAACTACAACTTCTTTAGGTTTAGGCAAAAAAAAAAAACACCTAGTTAAGTTTAAGGGAAAACATCGTGTTTTGGGTAAAAATAACTACAAACACAAAGACAACTACACATTGTTGGTTTCACACGGGATGCCAACTCCGGTCTCGGCTTGGAGAATCTTGAGTAAATCAGTGAATATGAGTAAATAAGTAGATCATTGAAAAGAAAGAACGGATTGTTTTTACTTTTCCATTTTTTGGTGGAAATATTTCATTTGAATAACAACTAATTTTCAGTAAGAGATCAGTCATACCAGTAAGAGTCAGTCACACCCAGTATAAGATCAAAGCCAGGACATGACTCAAAATTGGGACACTCATATGAATGTGAACATTTAGTTTCATTATGAGAGGAGAAAGTCTTACATTTCAAGGTTAATTTGTCTACATTTGAAATGTATTCCTAACATATCTTTTAATGTATTCCTCACACATCTTTTAATTTAGTTTCAAGTTTCAGTTTTCTTTGTCATGTGCAGGTTAACACAACAGGGTTAACGGGACAATGAAATGTACAGGATGAGAAAACAGATCAGCTCAGCACTAAAAGCAATATATAAGATAAGAAATGACAATAATAACACAGAATAACATTCATAAGAAAGTAATAAAATGATAACATAAAATGACAATAAGTGTAAGATAAAAAAGTGATGACATAAATCAAATTAAATATAGTACTATATACATATGAAAATGAGGATTGTGTGTGAAAGTAAGTGACTCCGGCAGTATTGCACAAATGTAATGAGACAGAGGAATGAGATATACAGTAGATTATAAGAATGGAGGGACATGAGTAGATAGATAAATAAATAAAAAGAATATAGCACCATATACAGTTCATAAAGTGGCTTAGTAACGGCAGTATGATGATTTTGTGCATTCTTATGTAACAGTAAAAATAAAAAAGTGCATACAGTACAGCAGGTAAGTAGGTTTGTGATATAGGTTTATGAGTTGAGAAGCCTGATGGCCCGTTGGTAAAAAATAATTTACAGTATTGCTGTACATGGCCACAGAGATTTAGTTGGGATGAATGACAGGCAAATTATACAGCCCTTTGGATTAAAGAGATATATAAATGCAGTCCATTTATCAAGCTATCCCCATCTAGATATGCTGTATATGTCCAAAGAACAGTGAATGGATTTCAACTAGGGCTGTCAAAGTTAACGCGATAATAACCTATTAACGCAAATTTGTTTTAACGCTACTAAATTCTTTAGGTTGTAGCGAGGAAAAACTGGCATTGCCATTTTCAAAGGGGTCCTTTGACCTCTGACCTCAAGATATGTGAATGAAAATGGGATCTCTAGGTACCCACGAGTCTCCCCTTTACAGACATGCCCACTTTATGATAATCACATGCAGTTTGGGGCAAGTCATAGTCAAGCGGGCACACTGACACACTGACAGCTGTTGTTGCCTGTTGGGCTGCAGTTTGCCATGTTATGATTTGAGCATATTTTTTATGCTAAATGCAGTACCTGTGAGGGTTTCTGGACAATATTTGCATTGTCTTGTGTTGTTAATTGATTTCCAATAATCAATATATACATACATTTGTATAAACCAAGCATATTTATCCACTCCCATGTTGATAAGAGTATTAGATACTTGATGATTCTCCCTTTAAGGTACATTTTGAACAAATAAAAATAGGCTTTTAATTTTCGATTAATTGCGATTAACTATTTTAATCTATTGACAGCCCTATTTTCAACAGGAGAAATTCTTTATTGATTACAGTTACTTTGTGGGTGCAACAGACACATTATCTCTGAAGTAGCCTACTCTCACGTGTAGATAGATAGAAGTTAACCCTAGAGAAGTTGACTACCGTGCAACAGTCTACCCATAACTCATCAGCTAATCACTGGGTGCTCCCTATTTGATCTCATATTATAAGATAAGATAAGATAAGATAAGATAAGATAAGATAAGATAAGATAAGATGAACCTTTATTAATCCTGGGGGGAAATTCAGGTGTGAAAGCAGCAAAGCGCAGATACAGAGGTACAGGTGTACAAAAAGATCAAAAAACAATAAATGGAAATACAGAATATAAATAGTGAATGACCATAGTGAATGAACATAGTGAATGGACATAGTGAATGGACATAGCGTGTACCGTCCGTCAATAAAAAATGTAGTGTACAATAAATAGATGTAATATATACAGTCTATAAAATGGTATATGGGATGTAGTGTAAAGTAAGTTTAAAGTTTAAGGTGCACCAGTGGTTAGGAGAGGTGGTTGTAGGTAGTGCAGATAGATGCAGATAGTCCAGATAGTATTATTGTTTTAATTAAGATAAGATAAGATAAGATAAGATAAGATAAGATAAGATAAGATAAGATAAGATGAACCTTTATTAATCCCCAGAGGGAAATTCAGGTGTCAAAGCAGCAACATCAGCAAACAGAGTGAAACAAAGGAGAGGTAAAGGTATACAAAAATTATAAAAACAATAATAGAGATATAAAAGATACAGAGTGAATGGTTGAACATAGTGTACACAATCCGTCAATAAATAAATGTAGTATGTAAAATAAATAAATGTAACACACGTCAGCTAAAACCACAATATCACTCTATATTTCACCTGCTTGGCAGTAATGTTAGCTGACCAGACGAAGGTCTCTCCATGAATCACTGCTGATCCTAGTGTTGGCTTTTCCTGCTGGCTGAAGCAGTAAGAGAAACGTTATTGTCTCCGAGCGCGCCCGCAGGGAGACACCGGCACACGGTCGGAGACGGTAACGTTTCTCTTCCTGCTTCAGCCCCGCTGATAACGTTTCCCGCTGCGGAGCCCCGTCACCCGACCCCGACCCTGACTTTCGTTGACTTAACGGCCACAGGTGTCGCTGTTAACAAGCATTTCTGAAAGTTACAAATAGTCCCTTTAATGTTAATTAAATTAAATGTGAATATGCCTGCAATGTCAGAGTGTATTTTTAGTTTTACTGCAGTGACATTTACTGCAGTTTGTAATCTAATATTTATTCATAAAATACTAATTAACACTGCTCAAAAAATGAACAGGGTGTTTCTGTAGTTGCTGAAACCAACCAGCAGGGGCGCTAGTGTGTATGTGTTGTGTCCAACGACGTCTGTTGACGTCATGACGTCGTCAGCCGAGCCCATCCAGCCTCCACACTCACAGCGCTGTTCACTTCCAGGCCGGGTAAGAACCCCAGCAACAACGCTGCGACCGGTTCAACCTACGAAGAAGATTGGGCTCCTCAATCGCCATCCATCCTTTCAGTAGACTACACTTTGTGGAAATATATCACCGTCACTGATCACAAGATACACTAAGACGTTGAATCGGTGAGTTATGGATGCGGGTGGTTGTGTGAAATCTGCAGTATTTCGCTCGTCTTCTTCCTCTGCCCAGTTTTTATTGTTGCTTTGTTCTGGGCAGCAGCAGCCATTTTTAATCGCCTTGCCCTATATATCCCCACCATCGCTGTCGTTCTGGAAAAACAGCGAAAGGTTGAAAATATTTGCATGGGTCTGAGTGTTTTACACATATTTCTCCCCAAAGTCAGTGTGTTTAATCATGTCAAGCACTAATGTAAATGCTGTGAACACCTCCGGCCTGTCAGGTTGTTGTTGAACACTAGACTGGAAGTTACACTGGATCGCCGCTTCTCTAGTGTTTGACTGTCGAAGCTCAGTAAGAAAAATTACCTGGGTGTTATTTCACTTATAGCTTGTACAAACAGAAATAAATGTAATGTATCCATATCTACACAGTGTAATATGTGGTAGAATCTGATCTCCAGCTCTCCAGGAGCTTGGTCGCTGTTAACTGTTTACATAGCCATCTTTCTTCATAGCCAGCAGCTAGCATCTTCTACTAGTGATGGCTAGCAGATGTGGTCCTCTATGACGTTTGTGTTTGTTGCGTTACAATTCAAGGTGATGTTAGGTCATCTTTATTATCTCCCGCATTGAACACAAATCGTTGTTTGTCTTATAGCTTAGTAGTTGATTTAGATTGTGTGTTTTTGTTTTCGTGGTGTCAGTTTCATGTGTTGGAATTAGCATTAGCATTATTAGCATTAGCTTCCAGTGAGCTAACGACACCTCCAGCTACCGGTAGAGAGGTCAAACGGTATTCTGTGCTCGTCCAAATTATGTTTTTACTTATCTTTAGTATATTCATTTGTAGTACATGTATTATTTTCTATTTATTGTCTGGTGGAAATAACCTTAAACATGCGAACAACGTCAAGTAAATGTATGTTAGCTAGCTAGCTGTCATCAGGTTAGCTTCCATTTCTGACATAACGACCACTAACTAACGGTGAATGTGTCATTTATTGGTCCTTGTAGGAGTTATATGATTTTACTGAAATCAAAGCAGAAGGGTGTTGCGTGATGTGTTTTAATAACCAGCTAGATCGACCTTGATGGACAGATATGTTTCCCGGCAAATCTCAGTAAAACGCCTCTGCGGAGCTTTACCGGAGCGGCCTTCGATAACCTACCGTTACGTTACGGGTTGTCTGGTAACGTTGTTCGGTTGAAACGATCATATTTATTTAACATTTTATATTGTGTATCAAATATTCAACACACCAGAGTGGGCTTTAGGTCGTAGCTAGCGTTATATACACTAAAAAACACGATAATTTAGCCCACATTGTTAAAGCTTTGTGTCTCATCTGTGTTGTTTTGGTTCTTGTTTTAAAGGTCCCATATCGTGCTCATTTTCAGGTTCATACTTGTATTTTGTGTTTCTACTAAAACTTGTTTACATGCTGTAATGTTCAAAAAACACTTTATTTTCCTCATCCTGTCTGCCTGAATATACCTGTATTTACCCTCTGTCTGAAACGCTCCGTTTTAGTGCATTTCAAGGGAATTGCAACAGAATTGCGTTGCCTGGCAACAGTCTGGGTCCATGTTTACTTCCTGTCAGCTGATGTTATTTACATACACTGCAACAGGAAAAAAAACTGGGACACATTTAGAATGTTTACGTTTAAAACCGTGTAATGGTCTAAATATTGTATATTTGTGACATCACAAATGGACAGAAATCCTAACGGCTTGTTTCAAAAGCACAATTTCTGAATATGGGCTGTGTGTATTTTTTCGTATATTGAGCGTTTTGATACTTTCACAGTATTTATAAAAGCACTTAAACCTGCTTTATAATATAAAAGACATGAAAATCTTACTTTTTACAATATGGGACCTTTTAAAGAACATGTTTGGCCATGTATCATATTTAACTCGAAAAAAACACACTTTGGGGTGTGCACTTCATGTGATTTGATTGTCTTTGTCAAAATCAATTAATAAAAATAATTCCGATTTCTCATTGATAACAAGTTGGTAGATCTTGTGTTACTGCTATTGCTAGTAAACGTTTGCCACCACTTGACTGTTGTGGCAGATTTAGGTGTACATAAAACGATTTAGGTTTCCTGTAACTTTAAATAAGAGCTCAACTGGTAAACCTCAATGAATTGCTGTTATATTTCAAGTTTCTGTTTACAGTGTCTGCATAATTGTGGTAATCCACATGTTTTTGTGTACTTCTGTGTGTTGGTTGAAGTTACAGTATTATTGGCTGTATATTGTTGCATTACATCAGGTGTATGTTAGTATATTTCTGTTTGGTAACAATGAGTGTTGGAACTATTTCACAATAGAATTTCACGTTCAAGTGAAAGCCATTTCTGCAAACATCGCATCAGTTTTACGAAGTAGCTCAACTGTAAGAGAAGAATAGATGGAAATGTAGTTTAAGTCAAATAATTATTAATTTAAAAAGGACAGTTTTGTCAAATAGCATAAACACATTTTCCCCTTATCCTTAAAGCTGGGGACACAACAAACCGACATCAGAGAACTAGCGGCGACGAAGGCTGCCTCTTGTGTTGCCTCACGTCGCCTTTGTTTTGGCCGACAAGTTGCACCCGAACACACCACAAAGACTACAGCCGACGGGCAGTTAGCACAGACTACGCCTGCATGAGACGAAATTACTCTCCACACTGGCAGGCCGCGGTAGTCTGTATTCGTCATTCAAAAAAGGAAACCAGAAGACCGAGGACTGCAGATATATAAGTCGTCGTTATGATACGTACATGAAACAACGCAGCGTTTGCCGACCATTTTCACACCACTCTCACTCACCACTTAGCATCATTCCAGATGGCCGTGTCGTTGTGAAAATATCCGTGTGTTGGAATGATCAGATGAGAACAGTTGAAAAAGATGAAAAATGATAAGACCAGCCTGTGTTTACCATCTTGACTTTATTGGTTTGCTGGCTTTCCTCACTTCCGTTTCTCTTCTCGTGCACTGATTTGTTTAAGCTGAACCGCCAATCAGGGTGATTTCTCTCACTGACGGGCTCCGCCGCCGATTCAACATGCTGAATTGGCTGAAAAACCTCCAACACAGACAGACTAGAGTCAACGGTGCGGGACACACCAAAAAAACTAGGCCGACGGACGCTCACTGATGGCCCCAAACTGTCCTATGGCTGACCGTCGGCTTGGCGTGTCCTTAAGGCTAGAGGTATCAAGCCATACAGATTTTTGCAGTGACGGAGACTTAGTTTATTTTGCTCTGATCCAAGCATAGAACAAATATATTTGAAAAACTCAGAAAAAGTGTTTCTGTTTACTCAAGATAACCCACATACCTGAACTATATCAAACAAAAAATAAGTGAAAAATATGGTGATGCTCTGATTATTTGGTGTCTGGTTTTAGTAAAATAGTAAACAGTCATTTTATCTTGTTCAAACTCACTCAAATACCTTTCCTATGATTGATAACAACAACTCAGTGCTGTTTGTAAGGTAGCATGTTTATACAAAATACCAGTAATCCTACACAAGGAACTCTGTGACACTTGCATGTCATAGACAAGTTGACTTGTTGGCGTCCATACCCTCGAGTCAGGATGTGGAACAAACAAAAACTGAAGTTGACGTTCCACAGCAGATGTAGACGTGGAGCAAATCACATTTTCCCATTTAAAATCTAATGTAGAGGACAGGACAGTGCCTGCTTTAAAATAATCACGTTTTATATCACATTGAACACCCAAGGTATTTTTTAATTTGGTTATGACACCTGTTCCAAGCCATGTTGTGTCAAATGTACTAGCGCTGACAAAGGGCGACTGATGCGTCACCTCGATTGGCTCACATCTTTTGTTAAAAGTTGCACATAAACACATTGCAGTAATGATAGACATCACCCATCTGACCACCAACTAGGGATGTGCATTCCAAGCAAAAATACTATTTGATAATAACTGGGAGCTAGTCGATTATTTTTCGAAAATTGCTGCATACCCCCCAGCCAACACAGCGGATCTACCTGCTGAAACTATGAGGGCTGCTTGTGCGCATGCGCACACACCTGCGCTGACAGAATAGAGAAGAACTGAACATGCCACACACGTTTTTACCGGTAGTAACGTTACTACAAGCGTCTGCGACGGTTAAAACAAGGGAAACATTTTTTTTTAAGACAGGACAATAGTCGCATAAACCAGTCAATTTTTTTTATAATTTGAAAAATTGAGAATCATGGCACATCCTTACTGACAACGTGCATTCTGCACCTGTCTGAGAAAATAGTCTGTTTCTAATAAATATTAAAAAAAAGGATGGATAAACATCCTCCGCCCTTTAGGTTAGATGTTTTTTTCCTACAGTGAGGTTTGCACTTAAGGTTGACATTTCTTCTCCTCTTCTTTGTAGAATCAGAAGGAACTGGAAAAAGGCGCAAAGAAAAATTTCCATACTCGATGACATTACATCGCAATGTCCGATCGTTTGGGGCAAATAACCAAGTCCAAGGATGGGAAAAGCAAGTATTCCTCACTCAGCCTATTTGACAAGTACAAGGGAAAATCAATAGAAACTCAGAAAAACGCAGGTAAGCTTGATTTATTTTGTTTCTCTCCTCAATACCTAATTACTTTCTTTACATATCTGTTACTGTGTTTCAGTCCCTTTTGGTAATCTCCCTCCCCTTGCTTTATCTACCTGTGTTTTGTCTTCCAGTAGTTCCGAGACATGGCTTGCAGAGTCTTGGCAAAGTTGCCGCAGCCCGGCGCATGCCCCCACCTGCTCACCTGCCGAGCTTGAAGTCCGAAAACAAAGGAAACGATCCCAACGTGATTATTGTGCCGAAAGACGGTACAGGATGGGCGAACAAGCAGGAACAACCCGATCAAAAGAGGTAAGGGGAGAAAGGTTAAAACACTGCAAACAACCCTCTCATCTAAAGCTTTTATCTTATGATAAGAGATAGTTGTTGTATTTACACCTTCCCAGAGGTCCAGTCTATCAGTGCAAGTCAGTCTAGAGTGTTGTTTCTCGACTCTTGCCTTTTATCAAGTCATTGTACCCAAAATTTCACAAAACTAACTTTCTTTTTTTCCTCTTTGCTTATTTGTAGTTCTATTGCATCAATACCACAGCTGCCGGAGTTGCAGCCACAGCTGGCTTTACAGAAATCTGTCTCCAATCTTCAGAAGCCCTTACCGGTAGCCAACCAAGAGGTGTGTATGGTTATGTTCAACCTGGGATATTTTTTACAGATTTTTACGGTCATGAAGATTATGTTTAAACTTCTGTCTCTTGTTTGATCTTAGAGAAGCACTCTTTAATACACAACAGTGAGCTTAGTGCAGATTTCGTTAAATATATATTTTTTTTAAAAGTCAAGAAAAAAAATGCCCCTTTTGTGTAAGAAAACTCACTGCAGTCTTAAAATACATGTGACTGAACGATTGCTGTACAATCCTAGCTTTAATAATCCATTTGGTAATTTGGTAAAGTATCATAGATTCTCATTTTGTACCAGTGTGTATTAAATACTCTCGGCTGTATTAACCATCTCAGTTTGAGAGCAAATTATTCTGCTAGGTGGACATACATTTTTTTCTTACAAGATATAGAGCGGGTGATACCCAGTACTCTTTTCTGTTGCAGTGTGTCTGTTCTGTTCCAGTGTAGTTAACACAGAGAGAAGGTCAAGATGGAGTTGGTAGCTTTTAACCACATTTGTCAGGAAAAAAAGACTAATTTAAAGGCTACATTCACACCAGATTTGGCGGTACGGTGAATACCCGAGTCCTCCCATTCATTTTGAATGGGGATAGTGCGTTTGGGCTGCGACTGCGGTGGCCTCGGGGGGTGCAATCAACTTTTGAAGAAATGGTGGCCAATCACGTAAATGCAGAGCCACAAGTACAACCCAGACATGAGGAAACAAGACGTTAATCGTTGTGACTCTCCCACACCGCCGTACAACCCTGTGGCGAATCACTGCAACACCTGATCTAGTGTGAATGCAGCCTGTGTCTTAAAGGTCAAAGAGGTATAATGCAGATATTAGACAGTGACCATGGTTTTCTTCATTTCCACAGAACACAAACACAGGTGGACCAAAGCAATGGGCCCAGCTAAATGGAAAGGCAGTAGAGCAAGATGGTGAGTCATCTCAGATTGATCTATAATTGAGAGTGAGGTGTGTTTCAAATCAAATTACATGCTGATGCTGAATGATACGCTGTCCAGATTGTGACCCCCATACGTCTTTGGGAATTAGTACAGCTTTCTTCTGCGTGCACAAGTCAGACAAACGTTTTTCTTTAAGCCACTTCTTTCAATGACAACATCAGGTTCAAGGGCCTCAAACCGACTTCAGCCCTTCTCTCACGAGGAATTTCCCACGTTGAAGGCAGCTGGAGAACAGGACAGGGCTGGCAAGGAAAGAAGCGGCTTCGATCCGTCGTATGGGCCAGGACCAAGCCTCCGCCCCCAGAGTAAGTCTTAACTCTCAAGAATTGGCTGGCAGTCTCAAAGATAAGATAACGTCTGCTGGAAGCTATAATTAATTTGACTTTCTGGAATCTAATGATACTGTTGAAACTTACAATGGGAGGTAGAGAGCACTTTACTCAGTGTTTCTCCAACCCAATGCTATGTGTCTGTCAATGTCATATACTTGAGTATTTTCCAAGCAAGTAGAACTCCTCAACAGACATGTTCACATAGAGAATAGATGTCATTTTTGAAGTTTTTACGGACAATTTGGGATGTTCTGGATTAGCTGTTTCAGTGATACAGAGAGCATTGATTGGTCTTGGCGCCTATTAACTTATGTCATTAAAAACATTGAGATGAGGTTAAAAACTGTGGCATTACTTTTAATTTCATATTTTGTCAGTGCAAATCATTCCATATACAATTTGTTCATCGGTGTTTCTGAAATCTCCCTCTCCCCACTTCAAGATGTGACGAGCTGGAGGGAAGGTGGTGGCAGGAACCTTCAGCCCTCGTCCCTGACCCTCGGCCTGCCAGCAGATCCTGAGGGTAAGCTCTCTGCCCTGGGTGAGACTGGCACCCCTCCCGCCTCATCTCACCCCCCGTCTGCCACCGTCACAACCTCTTCTAGTGTAGTGACGGTTCAGTCACCAGTCCTCGACCCCAAGGAGCCTTCCCTGCGACCCGCCCAGCCTCTCCGCAGAACAACCGTCCCTACTGCCCTGCAGTACCAGCTTCACCACACTTCGACTGCTGTCTACCACGACATGTTGCCTGCATTTGTAAGTACTTTACGACTACTTTAGGCCATTGTTTGTTAAAAAAAAAAAGCTGCAGTCTATTGGATTTACTTGTGCAAAATTAGCTGTTGGATATAGACAAAAACAGCTCAAAACCTTATGGTGGCTCATTGTTTTTTTACTATGAACACATTGTTTTATCCTGCTGTTTTCAGATGTGCTCTAAAGATACACGTGAAGCTCCAGGTACAGACCATATCCCTACCACCGTAGCAGCACCAGCCCGATTTGAAAGCAAACCCACTTTTAGACAGGGCTACGCCGCCAAACCTGAACTTGTCAAGTAAGTACATTCACAATGTGAGAGCATTTATCCATTAATTAAGTAGCTGGTAATTGCTAATTTGTCTTTCTACCATCTTATTGCAGTGGTGATGTGAGAAGAGAGAACCGCTTTGTCCGTGCTCCACCTCGACCCTCTTCTCAGCCCATCCGCAGGCCGGGTGACAGACCGACACGCCCAGCCATCATTAATCCAGACGACCTGAAGGATCTGGATGAGCTTGACAATGACTGCGAGGATGGATGGGCCGGTCAGTAGTTCTTACACTTGTTTAACTGCCTCCATCCCCCTATTATAGGAGGCCAAATAAAAGATTAAGTGTGACGTTAGTTTGTGCTACATTAAGTTTCTTCTTCAGCTTCTGAATATTCACTGTCACCATAGTTGATGATGAAGTATTGCTGAATTATTAATCGTATGCCAGCATGTTACAGCCTTCACTATGCTGATTCCACTAATAAGAGTTCATCTTCTTTAAAGGCAGGGTTGGTGATCTTGAGAAACGAGCAAGAGTACGCTGGATTTTTATACAGCGATTTTCGAATAATAATCGTCTAACTCCCAGTGATTTTCGAATAGTATTTTTGCTTGGAATGCACATCCCTACTTCCTTTAGTGAATGGCCTATAACTCGCCAGTTTCGTATGATTGCTGCTAGACCGCCCTGTTAATACAGGTGCATTCTTTGTGTGTGGCGAGTGGGAGAGCCAACAGTTTTTTTGACCGCAGTGAATATGTTGTTTTTGAAAGGCTAAACGCCAACAAATATGGATTGAAGCAGGATATTCTGTTACGTAAAAAAACATGTTGTGAATTTTGGAAATTATTACATCTCTTTTTTTCAATAATTGCTTATTTTTTTTAACTTTACTTCACTCTGGAGTTATTGGAAATGTCTGGATTACATGAATCAGAAACAATCCTATGCAGCCGCTGTGCGCAGTACATACTGTAGATACATTCTGGGTCGGGCTTGCTCGGGCATGCCTCGAACTCATGGTGTGAGCGGTACTGGAGCAAAGTTGAAGCGGGATGGAGCGGGAGGTAAGGCGACGCTCCAACTTTTTTTAAAAGCCGCTCTGCGCTCCATCCAAAGCCCTTCCACTCAGGCTCCGCTCCACTCACATGCTCTGCTCAGGACATAGCAAGTTGATTTGCTCTCTTATGGTTTTCATTCAGCCAGATAATATCATTCCTCGAGTGTATGATTTTGCCACTGACTGTTAGTTTGTTTTTGTTTTTCCAGGACTCCATGAGGAAGTTGATTATAGTGAGAAGCTTAAGTTCAGTGATGACGAAGAAGACCACTCCGGTGAAAAAAGCAGGATGTGGTGAGATCTCTTTTTTTATTTAAATGTCTGTTTTTGTCATCATTTAAAGGGGTTCCTGGTTTAAATATTTGATCTGTTACTTTTTAGGACTGAATGGGAGAGGGAGAGAGAGATCCTGCGTGACTGCCAATCCTCCCTAAGTTCAGGTGAGGTGTCTTACCCCCAGGAGGGCACTGAGGAGAGCTATTCCTACCAACATCATCACCACGAGCTGCCCAGGAAGACCAATGGCAGATATCTCTCTACAGACACCCTGGTAACAACACACTAATGCTGTGTTTTTCCACTTTCATCCTCCTCCTCCTCTGAGATGACTTATCTAAGATTAACTCATTATGATGTTATCCACAGTAATAACACATCTTGTTCTTTAATCCCTCTGTGACTGTGGAGGGATAAGCCAACACCACAGGGCATATGAATAGCAGTGTGCCTTCACACACCCTCGAGTGAGACTGTCATTGTGAATCGGGAGAGATGACCTTGCAGTAACCATAGAGATATGTGTCTGACTGCTTTTCACTCGCCGTGGTTTTTCCCTGGCAACTGAAAACGATGTGACAGACATAATGGAAATACAGACTACGCTTCTGTTTTTTGGACGGATTCAATGTGAAAAATCTGTCGGATGAATTCCTTAAAATAAACTACAAGTAGAGTTGCACATTTAAGCCTACATATTTAATATTTTCTTTCACTAAACAAGTCTTTGAGGCTTAAGTTGTCAATGTGAGCGGATGGGTTTAGCAGACGATGTAACTTAGGGTACCCTTTAGGCCTGCAACTACCAATTATTTTCAATGTTGATTAATCTGTCAATTATTTTCTTGATTAGTTGTTTGGTCAAAATGGTGAAAAATGTCGATCAGTGTTTCCCAAAGCCCATGATGACGTCCTCGATTGACTTGTTTAGTCCACAACTCAAAGATATTCAGTTCATTGTCATAGAAGTGTAACCAGAAAATATTCACATTTAAGAAGCTGGAATCAGAGAATTTAGATTTTTTTCTTTTTTCTTAAAAAATTACTCAAACCGATTAATCAGTTATGAAAATAGTCAGTGATTGATTTATTAGTTGACAACTAATTGATTAATCCATTAATTGTTGCAGCTCTAGTATCCTTAAGGCCTAGTGGTCTAAGGTGCATCCTATGTAACAATTATTTTACAGAGATAATTATTTTTAATTCCAGAGTTTGAATCTGGCCTGGGACCTTAGTTGCTTGTCATCATTCCTCCCTCTTTTCACACGTTTCAATAATTTAGAGGAATGCAACATCTTATCTATTTCTGTGGTGTTCCTCAAGGTCTTGGTGACTTAATGTGGTATTTATGAGGGATTATTGATCATTTTTATCATTTCTTGATTGGTTAATAAAATGGTCAAATTTAGCACCAAATCTGTGTAACAGATGGTATCAACCCAAAAATTGCTGCAACAACTTATGAGATATAAGTCAGCATGGGAATGGCCATCATATACTTCTATCAGAATGTTCTTATACACAATTTATTTTAATTAATTAATTCATGTTTATTTCAGATTTATGACTAGAACAATTTGACACACAGTACTGAGCTGCATCTGAAATAAATTTTCAGTTTCCCAGCTTTCAGAGGATGTACACTACTTCTGTGTGACATCTGCTGTTGACCTGCTATCTCCCCCTAAAGGAAACACTTTTAAAATCAGCAAATCCCTTTGGTCTCAGAGTAAAATATAAAATATTTCGTAGTTAAAAGCTCTTCTCAAAGGTCACATTGTACATACATTTTTATATACTTAACATACTGTAATATATACCTCCCCTTGAACTACCTCTGTTCCGTCTCTAGGCCCAGCAGAAAATCCAAGGTGAGCCACTGGCTGACCAGGAAGATCACCTGCGCCAGTCTCAGGCTCCAGCTAGGGCGAAGTATGTGTCACCTGAGCTGTCGGAGGCTGTTGAGAGGGCCCGCAGACGCCGGGAGGAGGAAGAGAGGCGTGCCCGTGAGGAACGGCTGGCTGCCTGCGCTGAAAAACTTAAAAAGCTGGATGAGAAGTTTGGGAAGACTGAGAGGCAGACATCAAGGACGGACGAGGGCCTGAAAGAGGGAGAGGGCAAAGAAGTTCCACTTTCCCCAGACCGGGAACAGAGTAAAAGCCACCATGAGAACTGGCAGTACAGCACAAAAGGTAAACAAACTTAAAAGCTTTCAAAAACTACAAGTAGACTTGTATATTTAGGCCTACATATTATCTATAAAATGTACAGATTATTGCAGATTCTAAGCATGTGTTGTGGTCAAATGATTTCCAGATGGAAGCGAGTGTCCCCCAGACAGCTCTCCTGGTCATAGTTACCGTGAGGAACCTGCCTTCTCCAGCTACCGTGCCAGCGAGGATGATGGTCAGGAGCCCTCCTCCCCCTCGGGAGACTACAGTGGACGTCACCCCTCCAAACCCGTCCCACCCCGCTTTCAAAAGCAGCCACAGCACCATCAGCAGCAGCAGGTGAGCGCCAGCTGATGCCCCCTTCTAACCCATAAAGTCTTAAAGGTCACCTATTATGCAAAATGCACTTTTCCATGTCTTTTAAACATCAATATCTGTCCCCAGTGTGTCTACAGGTCACCATAGTATCATAAAAGACCATCCTCTCTCTTTTTCTCCTGCTCCGTTTGTCCGGAAATGGGTGTAGAAAAACACTTTGCAGAATTTCCTTCTCTTCTGACGTCATTAGAGAATTGCAAGCCATGTAAGGGTTTCCTGCTGGAACACGAGCAACCTCCAGGAGGTGACCCCGCCCCACAGCGCGTCACTCTCTGTAATCCACAACCTAACTATGACAAAAGTAGCTCTACTGTTAGTCTGCAATAACCAGCAGAACAGGCTTCATGTACTCCCATCATCTAAATATAACATGTTCTTTCACAAAGGCTTTATGTAATTACACTGTTTAAACAGGTGATATTTATATATTATATATATTTGATGTCATGCATGTAGAAGAGTAGTCTACAGGGAGTAAATAGTGACTTGTAAGCAACACAACACGTTTCTGTTTCACAGTCAAACTTTATTTGAGTTGACAGATGACAATATTAATTATTCACAGTATTTTTAATCATCCCACCTGCAGTTATGTTGACATGGTACAGGAGGAAGTCTTTCAGCTCTGGTGAGCTAAGCTCCGGTGGTCTGTAGTCATGATAACACAGAGACAGCTCCTACTGTAACTAAAACACCATTAATCTTACTTTTATACATTATCAGGTGTCTTTTACCAGAAATAATGAACTGACTACTGTTTCACATCTTCTATTTTCCACCCTGATGGTGCCTGTGTTTACACACCGTCTCATAGCGGTAGCATGTAGCTAACCCGTTAGCATGTAGCTACATGCTAACGGGTTAGCTCTGTATCTCCTATCTGCTCTCAGCTGTCTGTGCTCCTCTGGGATGATTCTGTCGGTCATTTCTCACAGATGGACCTGTAAAGACAGACGTAAAACAGAGTGTGTGTTTACGGTTTACAGAGTTGATGCAGAATGTAAACACTGAGCTAACTAACAGAGCTATAAGTAGCATTATTTACCTGAGAGAAACCGTCAGGAAAACCTGGAATCTGGACC
>CAKAKR010067985.1:0-31679 GCA_916700685.1 Adelosebastes latens | reverse complement strand
TTTTATCAACTGGTTAGAGGCGGTTTAGGAGTTTTAGTTGCTTCATTTATGGTTATGTTTGCAGCAGGCCCTTTTCACAGCAGCCATCTTGACCTGTCACTGCAGGGTGAACACAGGTGTAATTAATAACATAAATTGTTGCCCGGATCCATTTAGGTGTGCCAGGGCTCTGGTATCGTGCATGCTGGTACACTGGAATGGCTGTGACACAAATAGATTTAATTTGATCTGTGTTTACCCTGCTATGACATGTCAAAATGGCCATTTAACTAAAGCACTAATGGCACAAGATCACACAGTCAGTTTCTTTGTTCAGTAAAACCTCCCTAATGCCTAAAACGACTTGGCAAAGATAACCAATTTCTGTTTTGTTTCTGCAGGGGTTCGCACGGAGCAGGATCTTTACGCACGACTCATCGACTCCGTCACTAAACAGGTTGGTAAACCCTCAGATGTGTAAGTAGATAGATAGATAGATAGATAGATAGATGGATAGTTGTACTTTATTGATCCCAAATTGTAAAATTATTGTGTTACAGCAGCAGGTTATCCAGGCAATGCACAGAAACAGTACATAAAATGTACATGTCAACACTATAGAAATATATCCATAGAATACAAAATATAAAGAATATTTTCATAAAGTAAGAGTTTAACTGACACGAAACTGAATCTGCCCCTTATTTCCTCCTCTCAGCCCATAGCGTACGAAGGACAAAACAAGAATCCAGAAATGTGCAGAGTTCTGCTCACACACGAGGTTATGTGCAGGTGAGTCTCACACACACACACACTCGCTCAGTCATTCAAACCTTCACCCACAGGGATGAAATCCAAATATCCATTACTCTCCTTCACTCCGCTTTCTCTCAGCCAGCTTGAAATGTGGTTTTGGGGCGACGCTTGAGGCTCTATTTTTTTTTTGTGGTTGAACTATAAGTCTAGCCTGTCTGTCATCATCCTTGTTACAGTGGTAACCCCCCACTGCTTTCTGCTGTAACGCAGCATGTCCCCGTCCAGCTCCTGTTTCTTCCTGGAGCTCCTCACTTTCTGGTCCTGGAGCTTTGCAGCCAGCTGACAGCAGCAGACACACTTTTGGGAACAATCCGCCTTTTCCCTCATCGCTATGTAACTCTAGCACTAGCCAAGACATCATGTTTGAACTTTGTCAACATGTGATGACAAGTGTAGTGGTATATTTCCAG
The DNA here is from genome assembly GCA_916700685.1 of Adelosebastes latens. Taxonomy (NCBI): domain Eukaryota; kingdom Metazoa; phylum Chordata; class Actinopteri; order Perciformes; family Sebastidae; genus Adelosebastes; species Adelosebastes latens. Next base: position 30,474 of record CAKAKR010067985.1, on the reverse strand, counting down.
TGTTACAAAGAGCTGCTATAAAAACGACTGTAAAGAGTCTAGTGATGGGACCAGAAGGTTTTTGATGATTAAAGAAAAATAGGTGAGCGTGGGGTTCTGGATGGAGAAGAGAAGCCGAAGAGAGCAGGTCTGGAAGTGGGGCAGTGACCCAGGATCCGAGGGCAGCAGGGGGAAGGATAGGGGGCCGGGACGTGGGGAGAGGGGCTAAGACGGAGTGGGCTTTGCCATTGTGTAGCCAGCAGATGCCCGAATGTGACTCACAGCTGGCTAATAACAGAGCCGAAGAGGCAGAGGGCAAGCGTCACAGCTGGGGAGTGAGGCCGTCTGACAGGGGGGCGGAGGGGGGCAGGGCAGGGCCAAGCTGGGACACGAGAGGGGTGAGGCGAGGTGTAGGGGTGGCAGATGGTTAGGGGTGGGGGCACTTTTGTTATGCAGTGAAGGGGACTTTAGGGAGGAGGGGGGGGCTGGGTGGCCAGCAGGCTCCTCGGACAGGACTGCTGACGAATGGTAGGATGTTGTGGGACGGTGTGTGTGTGTGTGTGTGTGTGTGTGTGTGTGCAGTGAGGCTGCGTGGGGGTTGAGTTTGATTTCGAAATCAATGTGACAGATTGCCTGGCTGGCTTTTCACTTTTGAATGGTCTCTCACTGTTTGTAGGGTGTGTTGTTGTACCTTTTCTTCCTCTTTTATTCTTTTGTCTCTCCCTCCCCTCCCCTCTCATGCCTCCTTTGTGTGCTGCTGGATCGTGGCCGACGGCGGGGCAGAGTAGTCTGGGCCTGTGGATGTGGATGGGCCAGACAAATGATGGCTCCTCCTGTTTAATTTGTGTGTTTTTTTTCCTCCTCCGCCACTGACTTTTTCCTCTTTTCTGTCTCTTTTAACTGCCCACTCAGCCGCTGTTGTGAGAAGAAAAGTTGTGGCAACCGAAACGAGACGCCCTCTGACCCGGTCATCATTGACAGGTAATGAGATCAAACCACATCCCACACAGTGTCTGTCCACCACCTCAAACAAGCACTTCTTTCTGCTAAATGTCCAGGTCACCCTTTCTTTGTATATATGCACCTACACAATCACAAAGAAAGAGAGAGAGAGAGAGAGAGAGAAATCACGGGTTGATGTGAAGGTAGTTGTGATGGAACTCACCAATCAGCTGTTGCATTTACACAAAACAAGTGAGAGGAGTTCACATGTATGGATGTGTGGGCTGGGTGTATGCATACAGTGGGGTTAATGTTTGTGTGTGTATTTCACATATAAATATTCATTTTTACAACATAAGCATAAGTGCTTCTGCCAAGTTAGTTTCATAGAAATAAAATAGGAGTAGAAGGGTCATTGAACTGTTTGCTGTGGTAATTTGACTAGCGGGGCCGTAAAGTGTGTAGTCGCAACTCGCCGGGAAGAAAAGGAAGAGAACGGACACAGCTCCCGGAGACAGCTGGCTGGCTAGTTAGCTAGGTATCTTGTCCCCAGGCGGAACAAGACCCCAGGAAGAGCGCCGGGCTGTGAAGCAAATTTTTGCAGTGTCCAAACGGTGGTGCTACAACTTCTGTGTCCGTCATGTGATGCCATTGGGCCCAAAATTCTTACTTTTTTCTAGACTTACATTGGGAAACTCAGCGGATCATTTTTTTTTAGGTAAATCAACTTCCCTGTTTGAACACTTGAATAGCCCTTATTTAAATCACTAGGTCCTAAAAGTTGTAAAATGCACTTATAGCCGAATCCAGAGTTATTTTCCTTCCTCCGTTCATGTAAATGAGCCCCAGATCGTGGCTGCTCTATGGGCCCAATGGATGTGGAAGATCGCCGAATGATACGGGTACTTTATGTGGAAGATCGCCGGATGATCCGGGTACTTTATCACCCGCCAGTCGAGCCATTTTGGCTTCATGCACCACTGAGCAACTCTCATAGGAATGAACGGGAGCCCGCCTCCAACGCTGTATCCAGTTCTCTTTATACATCCATGAGTTGTTCGGCTCATTTTCCGTAATCAGTGCAGCACCAAAGCCTGGTGGAACCAGCCCAAGAGCTAACCAGTCAGGTGTCCGCTAGCTATCTTGCTAATTCCACCATGCTCCAGTGACACACTGCTTACAAAAAACAAACCGAACAAAGTTGTCACTCCTGTGGCAATAGCAATGTGCTTTCCTCTGCTGTGTGTGTGAATGAAGCATTAAGTTGTTCAACTTGACTCATTTATATTTCTATGTGTCTCGTAACATTACTACTTCACAGCTTGTTAAGTCGTTACTGTAAAACCTCGCCTCAGTGAGTCCATGACTTGCTGCAATTCGGTTTAGTTTATGTGGAAGTCAGCCCACTACAACGATCACTATGGTCTCTACTACATAAAAATGGCCGCCGCTCTGACCATCTTGCTACGTTGATTTGAATGGGAACTACTCCTAATTCTATTTCTATGGTCAGTTTACACTGCATCAATGCAAGGAGGCTGCAATATAGCCTACAGTATAAAGTATCTGTCTGTCCCCCACGTGTTTCTCTCTTCTGTTTATCTGTTGATCTATCTTCAGCCTCCTGCGATCTGTTTCAGTTTGGTCGCTCATTACGTTTAACAGCCGACGTTGCACCTTAAACCTGCCAAAAAGCGCAGATTTCCTTTTATCAGAAGCATGTGGGTCTCCCATACCACCAGGCTGGCTCACATATGTAGTAAATGTTCACCCTGACAGCCAGTTATCAGGCTTAAAGGCGGGTGACCCCCGCAGTAATCAGCGTGTGTGAGGGCCTTCACGTCCGAGGGATTTCGGAGGTCTCGCGCTGTCTGCGTGGCATTAACCAGTGTGATGAATGCTCATAAGCGGACCGCATGTGAAATACTTTCTCTGTGATGTCATGGATGCAACCTTCATCTCCTCCTCTTCTTCTCTCCTCTACTTCTCTCCTTCCCTACAATCGTCTGTCTAGAAAAAGACTCACTTCATATACGTCAAGGACCCTTTTCTTTCCCCTTCTCAGTTCAAGCTGGCTGGTTGTTGACAGTGTGTCTCAAAGGATCTCTGCTGAAGATAGTTTTCATATAACGGAAAAAATCGGGCTGTTGTCTTTTGAATTTTCCCAGAATACCTCGGAGCAGCTGCTTTTCCCATTTACTGTAGCGCATTTCTCTCCCAATAACCCTCCTTTTATACTTCCTCCTAACATGGCTAAACCTCCTCGAAATTTGTTAGTAAGCAGCTCGGCGGCGGGCTGGTGAGGATTGATTTAAATGGAATCATTAACCTACTGTACTCTCTAATCACACTGGGCATATCCCGTCCTGATGGGGGCTTCTCTCTCTTGACTGGCCTGCGAAATCCTCTCTCCTCAGGGAGCGGCCTATTAGCAGCCAGTTAATTTCTGATAAGCCAATGGGATTTTTGCATGGCCCTGTGCCCTTTTTATCCCACCTTATGTGCACTCTCTCATTTGACTGTATGCATGTTCACCACACGCAAAAATTTACAGATGTGCGTGTGTGTTTAGAGCATGTATACACTGCGTGTGTGCACACAAACGGATGTATATTTTCGTGTGTGTGTTGGGATCCTTGCACGTTTTATTTATGGATGTATATGGATGTATGTGCGATTGTCTATGTGTCTTTGTGACCCCTACTTTGACCCTTTTCCCTAGTCATTGCTTGGGTCTTAAATTATTCATGTGTGCATGTGTGTGTGTGCAGCCTATGTGCATTTGTGCATGTGTGTGCTTGCAGTGTGTGTGTGTAGGAGACGGTCTGTTTCCGTGGCTCCAGTAATCAGCCTCCTGCTCCCAGCCCCAACACCTGTTCTCCAATTAACATGCAGCGTGCTGGGGCCCACTCGCTGCTATCGCCCAGCCACTGCTTTCTACCCCTTTTTCTTCCTCTTTTTTTCTCTCTCAGTCAGCCCCACGTTCCCTTCCTCCCCGCCGCCTCGCCTTGTATCTGTACTTCTGCACACCCCTCTCGCTCTTTTCCGTTCGCTCTCACATGCTCCTTACTTCTTCACTCCCTATTGCTTAATTCCCCCGCTCCTCTTCTTTTCCCTCACGTTACCATCTCCTCCACCAGCCCCCCCTCCTTCCCTTTAGCCTGTCTAATTTTGCCATAATTAGGCGGTGTCATTAGGACACCTACCCAAGCACAAGGGAGTTTGCAATTCCCCAAACGGCCCGAACCCCCTCTTTTCTAATCTCCTTTCCATATTGTTTCAGTTTTCTCTCCCCCTTTCTCCTCCTGCTGCCGTTGCTGCACCCCCTCCTCCGCCTCTTCTTCTCCCTAATCCTGATTTGAGTGAAAGGAGAGAGAGGAGATCACAGCTGATCCATAGGGAGGGGTGAAGGGATAGAGGGTGGAGGGACCGAGGGATGAAGAGGGCAAGGGCAGTCGTTGACAAAGAGATGACTCTCGGGTTGCCTATGGGAGAGAATTATCTAATGCCCCGCTGCCTGCTGTGTCTAATAGTTTTACAATTGTCTAATCTTAACGTTGGTGAGCTGCTGCACTCAGGCCTGATGTGACTTCTCTGTTTGGTGTGGAGTGTCTTATTGTTGACTGATGGACTGGATTGTTCACTGATTGGTTTGATGATCGATCAATAGACAGATAGATAGATTGATTCCTCCGGGCTCATCACCATAAATCTTCACTAACTCCTCAAACTCATGCAGTCAATGCTAATATTACTTTTCTATATTGGAGTAACATTTTTATACTGGAGTGTCTATTTGCACCCGGGTGAGAATAGTCACACGGCAGCTATTCGCCTATTTACACCCGGTAATAGTAGTAGTAATATAAAGAGCAACAAAGTACATGTAAAGAGTAGGTTGCGGTGGATGAATGGGTAAAATTCAGGGCTTTCTATTTCTATTTTTTACTTAGTTGACTTATTATTTTCTGTTTTTTTAAATTATTATTTTCAGTTTTCAGTCGCAGTTTGGTTAGGTTTAGGCAACAAAACTACTTGGTTAGATTTAGGAAAAATATACATACCGTACATATACACATACAGTATCTAAGTGTGCCAATATCTCAGGTGCAAATAGCATCTGCCTTTTTTATATTTGGCCATGATATTTTTGTATTATGTTCTCAGATTTGTTTTACAATTAGTGTTGAAACAGTGTATTAATTGTCGGACAAATAATTGACAACAATTTGGATAATCGATTGATTGTGTAGGTCATTTATCAAGCAAAAAAGCTGGTTCCTGCTCCAAAAAACTGAAACTTTGCTGCTTTTCTTCTTTGTTTATAACACTAATAACAATATCTAAATCAAATGAAAATAAAATATATAATCAGACCTATAATACTAATATCTTCCACCAATCTTTGTTGCTTTTATTCCGTAAAGCTCCTCCACTCTGAGAAGTATTAACCCAGGCAGATCTCTTAATGGCTGCATTATTGCCATGCTGACCTCTGACCTCTGAGAAACTATATTGGTTCTGGGCCAAAGCTGGCCTCTGTATTTATGAGTGAGCCATGGGTTTACAATGGAGACAAGCAGATGTCAGTATTAGTATTAGACTGTGTGGTTTGGATGGGAGGGGGGGGGGTCAGCGCTCAGTGTGAGTGCGTGCTTTTATATTTGGCTAAGAAGCTGAGATCAATAGTTGGTCATAAGGATCCATCGTAAGGCAAGAGCCTTGTGAGGTGGGGTCGGGCTGGAGAGGGGGGTGATCAATGGCAAGCACTATCTCACTAATTGATCGTGTTTCCAAGAGGGGTCTTTTTTAACAAGCCGGCGCTCAGAGAAAAGAAGAATAATCAATAGGAATTTTCCAATGTTGTCAATATGGCTCTTACCTCCCCGAGACTCAAAATGAGCTCACAGAGACTCAAACATACTCGTGCATATCAGCCTCCATTCAAACTGGAATTCAAGTACCATCACTTTCTGTGCTTTCTTTTAAAACAGTTAATTTTGCTTTCTGAGTTGATCGTTTTACTATTTGAACGATTATTAGTTGGCTTGACTTCAGATGCTTGGCTCCCAGAGGAATCCATTACTCTTAATCTCAGGTTGTGGGTCGTATTGATCTGTTTGTAGTCTTGGTTCTAGTTATGTGCATGTACCACAGCTTTGTTTTCAACTAGTCAGTGCAGCGATGTTGTTGTTTTTTCAGTCCTAATTAATGTGTAGTAGACCGCTTTAGTTTCAGCTCAATTGCAAAATCCCCTAGCTGAATGTTTATTATTTGTTAATTCATTTTCTGCCGTTAATTCTCAAACCTATTTTTCCTGCAAAAACACATCTTCCAGTATGGTAACGTACAGACATACGTGCACACCGAGTCTCAGTTCTGCAGCGCAGTAAAACTTTTTTTTATAGTTCTTTACGGATTAACACTGTCTGGACAGTCTGACAATAAACTATTCAGATATCATTTGTTCGTGTATGTAAATGTCTGTGGTGTCTCAGAGAGGCAGCCTGACCATCTGTTTCCATGTTAGTCCGTCCACCTGCTTGCGTCTGCCCGTCTTTAACTAATTTAAAAAATAACAGTATATGTTGACGCGGGCCACTTCCCTAGCTGTGTGCCTCTGAATGGTCTTTTTCACCGCCTGTTCTTACAGCAGGACAGTTTCTCCTTGTACTGCTAATGGAGGGGAACACCGGCCTCCTCATTCTTCAGCTTCAACCAGAAAGAAAATAGAAGCTCTGAGTCTTTGGGAAAAGAACATTAAACCATCAGCCAAAGAATAAATGCAGTAACATTTGTTGGACTGTGTCAGGGGTCGAATTCCTCCCCTTTCCCAGATGCATACTCATGCTCTGCCGCCAAGTCGCCCTGTTAGGTCATCATATATGCACTTGAGAATTTTATGTGTGAGACAACAATGTCATTTTAGGAGATTGTTTCTCATACTCCCAGTATAAGCTGAAAACTCATACTGTAGCCTTCTCTGTTGATACTGGCACCCTGGACCTGTACTCCCATTACCTTTTCTATCACATTGTCTGTAAGATGACTTGTCTAAAAGTCTTTTAAGATGTGAACATCCTGAGGGGCAGTGAACCATTGAAAATCAAGTGAAATATTTGAGTTTCTACTTTCCCTCCTGTTTTTTAATATATATTTTACTCTGAAACAGGATGTTGGGGCGTGCCAGTCATCAGTAAGGAGGACTTTATGTGAGACGTAGCTGAGAAAAAAGACAAAAGTAAATGGTCTCTGACAATAATGGTTGAGGATCACTCTCCTCCTCCGTCTTCCAACTTACAGAGGATGTGGAGGAGGTGCTTTTTTATCCTCCATTTGAGTCCCTGGCCGCAGAAAGAGCTGCAGAGGATGTTGGCAAAGTTGCTGCAAACCAACTCTTACAGACTCGCCTTCAAGAAAACACATTTTCATTGAACTGGATATATAAGCATTTATGTGTGTCTATTCAACGCAGTAAATATGGCACTTGTTTTATGAGTATATAATAATGCATTACAACCAGTGGGCTACCTCGGGTCTGAAAAGTGAATCCAATGCTGAAGTGCCTTAAACTTGCATTCTTTCTAATAGCCAGCAGGGGGCGACTCCTCTGGTTGCAAAAAGAAGTCTGATTGTATAGAAGTCTATGAGAAAATGAGCCTACTTCTCACTTGATTTATTACCTCAGTAAACATTGTAAACATGAGTTTATGTTCTCAATCACTAGTTTCAAGTCTTCTTCAATACAGCATGATGTTCATTTAGTGAATTATGGTCCCATTTAGAGTCAAATAGACCATAAAGCAGGGTATGCTTTAGGGCGTGGCTACCTTGTGATTGACAGGTTGCTACCACGGCGTTGTCCAGTCTGGGAGTTGTCCCTGTTTTCGTCTTAGAACTTCAACCGTTTCACAGTGTGTCTTCAGTTCATGAAAGTTAATTGTAACATTTTGGTCGCCTAAAAACGTCTTATTCAGCATTTGGTTGAACTTAGCTCCACCCTCTTGTGTCACTTCTGTTTGCAAAAAAACAAGATGGCAACGGCCAAAATGCCAAACTCAAAGTTTCAAAACCGTATTCCGCAAACCAATGGGTGACCTCACAGGGACTACGTCCACTTCTTATATATAGTCTATGATTACAACCTATCCTGATATATATATATTGATGATACTACATATAGTGTCTTTATTTACTCAGGGCAAGCTGGCAATCCATTTTTGACATTTGTCACTTCAAGTGTTACTGTAGCATGAAATGTGTTGCTACGGTAACTTGGAGTTTAATATACCTTGCACACTATGTTGCAATATATCATTTTAATGACAATCTTCCAACTAATCATCAACAAGTAAACTCAGTTGTTGGATTTCACTCCATCAGGTAGTAGTCTTGCTGGATTGCTCTCACAATCTGACACATCACACTGATCACAATATGTATGCATAAATTACCTGTGTGCGCCACACATACATGCATACATGCACAGAGACAAAGTCAGACACACTGGCCCCTTCAGTCCGCTGTCACAGGTCTTTCCCTGGTGGGGTAGCACTGTCCGGTCCCTCCAGACCCCCTGTCAGCGAGCCCCTCAGGCAGGGGGGCCAGGCAGCGTGGCGACAGGGCCCTGAGGCTCCAGTGCACACCGCCTCACACAGCGGAGCGGCACACAGGCTGGACCACTGAGCAGCTGGCACAGGACCGCGGGGATGGCTCCTCCCTTGGGGCAATGCAAGGGGGGAGAATGACACAAAGACAGACAGGGAGGGACGATGCAATGTCTAGAATATCAAATCCACTGACAGGTACCGCTTCAAACAGTGAGAGCCTCACTCAGAGTTGGACTGGTGAAAATGAGTTCAGGGACCTTTCGTGGAGCTCTCGAAGCGATGTGGTCTCATGTGAACTGGGAAGATCCCGGACTCCAGTGTGCACAGGAAGTGTATAATGAGTGGTAGGTTATGGGCCGGGTTTGTGTTTGGTCACCTTTGCTCCGCTTTGGCCAGTGTTAGCTGTTGTGGCTTGAACCCTGACACGAGGAGAAGGCCTGGTTTGTTTGCTTTTAGAGAGCCTACAGAGGGGGCAGTCGGAAACAGAGAGCAGTGGAGAAATGTTTTGACAGGAAATGGGAACGGACTACCAATGGGGCTAATGTGGAGGAACAGCAGGGGGACTTTTAGAGTGGGTGGGATGCAGAGAGGATGAGGGGGGGCAAATTAGAAGTTTTGAGTTGCAGCTCAATGGCGCTCTGAAAGGCCTCGCACTCACAGAGTAGCTGGGGCAACCCCTCTCATTTGTCTGGCCACTAATAGGGTTCACCTTTGGTTGAGCGGTGTAGAGATTAAGTAGGGGCACTCAGAGGATCAGAAGGGGGCAGATTAGTGTGATTTAGAGGTACTTCAGATCGCAGGCAAGTGAGCGCTGTGTGGTTATGTGTGTGATTTGTATTTGTGGGTTTATTTTTCATGTGAAATTCCTGCATTTGCCATTTATTTTGTAAGGGGATCTTGTATCAGTATAATCAGGATCTCGTGTGTGTGTGTGTGGAGTCAGAGGCCAGTTAGCAGTGGTATTTAGGAACAAGGGCTGTTTTCTTTGGCTGGATGCTGCTGCTGTGGGTGGAGCTGGTAGGGTGTGTGTGTGTGTGTGATGGGGATCGGTCTGTTAAGGTCTTAAATTTCACTAATGACTTAACAATGCCCCCTGGTGCTGGGCCGGCCCCGCTGGCCACCTTGTTTGTTTGTTTGTCTCTTTATCTGGAATCTGGACAGACTATATTTCTCCCAGGAGTTAGATTTCTCTACACGTTCTCCACCCTTTCACTTTTTGAAAAACGTTTCCAAACATTAATATTTACACATCTGCAGTATTCCTTAAATAAAATGTGATTAAGTGTCCTTATTGACTTATGCTTGAGGCAATAGTTATCCCTCCTCTGGGACATGGACAAAGGCGAGGCTATTATACAGTTTTCATACAATAGATCTACATTTTTAACTTCTACTTGCACTTTAATTGCTCTGTGCTAAAGGAAGAATAGAGTGCTGCAGGGATGACGTATTTTTGTAGGCCAACCAGGAAGTTAGCATCGCTCTGGTTCCCTCGACAACAAGCCAATGGGATTTTTCTATTGGGTTTTGGTTTATTGCAGAAAATAAGATCTGTGGCAAACACACGTTTATGATACTTACATGTTTTGTTCAGCAAGATAATCTTCACAAATGAACACCACTTTTATGATGTTTGAAGTGTGTATGCAATCGCCAGAAGTAAAAAGCTAACGTTAGGCTATAAATTAACCACACCATGGTCGCATGAGCGTGAGTATACACAACGAGGCTGTAAAGGCGGACGAGTCGGCGTGATGACGCTTAGTAGTCTCATTTAGCCACTTGTTAGCAACATCCTTTTTTAAGTCACATAAAAGCTTCAAAATTCACAAGTGGGTTATTTACTGATGTATTTTATATGGTAGAACAAAACGTTAAAATCTCTTAAAGCTGCAGTGGGTGGAAATGGAGCAAATATGATTTAAAAAAAGTTATTTTTTATAAAACGGTCACTATATCCTGACAGTAGTGCATGAGACAGGTAACCTGTTACAAATCATGTGTCTCTGTGTCCTCCGGTGCTCCTAATGGCATCTGCAAGATTTCACAGACCGGAGGAAAACAACCAATCAGAGCCGAGCTGGAGCCTGCCGTTGCTGAGCAGCTGTCAATCACTGGTGAACTCCGACCAAACAGTCAAACTAGGCAGCGCTGATCAAATACTGTATGAATCAATATTCTGTTACTGTAATGCCTATTTCTCGCCTCAAATGTTTTCAGAAACATCTTGTAGTGTACTGTTTAACTGTAAAATGAGAAAGCTTGTGACTCGGGCAGCCATGTTGAGATCAGCTTAGGAAATACCCACCAGCCGGAGAACAGCCAAAGGAACAGCCAATAGGAACGCTCTCTGTCTGAAATGACCTGTGATTGGCCAAAGTCTCCCGTCACGGGCTAGATTTTTTTAAAGCCTGAAAACAGAGCCATGAGGAGGTGCAGCAGTCTAGTTTTCTCTCAGAGCACTTGAATTACAATATGCTGAAAGGTTATTATGGAATTTATGCCCAATGATGCCCGAAATATTCTGCCTACTGAAGCTTTAAGCGTGTGTTTACCACAGACCTTATTTCAGGCATCTAACTAAAAACCCATTCAAAAACCTCATTGACTTCCAGAAGAGGGAACTGGAAGTGCTAAAATGCTAACTCCTTTCCTGGTTTTAGGACTCATTCCTGCACCGCTCTATATGTTGCAGACTGCAGGATAGACTTATGCACTGAGCTGCAGTATATAAAGTTAAAGCAAAGCAGAAATCTTCGCCGGCTCTTTTGTGTTTCGCTGGCTGAATCATTAACGCAGCAGATGTTGTGTTTTCCTCATCATGGAGGAAAAGTTACAGCAATTGCAATGTCACTATCGTCTTTTGGATGCATGTAGCGTGTGTGTGCGTGTGTGTGTGTGTGTGTGTGTGTGTGTGTGTAATGGTCCTGATGAATCTGTCAGGGCTGAGGGCAGGGGGTGATGTGACTGCTGACAGGCTCCCAGCATGCATGCTGAGAGCCCCAACAGTCGGCGTGCCCTCCCTTCAGCCTCCCCACCACCCGGCTCTCCTCTCCCAGTCCTCGGCTCCACACATTTGCTGTGTATTAGCCACGGACAGTAAATTACTGCGCCCTGGACCTCTGAGTGATTCCATTCCCCTCTCTTCACACGTTCTTCCTCCTCTCCTCCTCCTCCCGCAGCACCATTACCCAGCTCACCTTCTCCTGCGTCTGTCTATCTATCTCTCAGCTCCTTTTCAAATCTGTTTTCCTCCCCCTGTCTGTCATATTCGTCCTGGCTCTTCGACTCCCTCAACCCTGTCAGATTCCTCTCCCCTTTCTGTCTTTCTCTCACTTCCGTTATACTTCTCATCCTCCGTTCTTCTATTGTGTCACGCTACACAGCGTTCCCTCCCATACACATCCCCACCGCTCCCCCTCTACTTTCTTACAAGCAGGTCCCTGTTGTCTAGGCTTCACAAGTTTCTCAGCTGCTTCTCTCTCTCTCTTTCGTCCTCCTTCCTATCCCTCTCTCCCGCCCTCTCCTTCCCTCCCCCTCTTTGCCTCCCCCCCCCCTTCTCTCTCTTTCTGGAAACAGATGTTGTTTGTCAGATCTTATCATTACTGGCTAATTAAGAAGACATCTCTTCTCCTTCTGTTGTTGCTTCTCTCTCCTCTCCTCTCCCTCTCAGTGGCATCCATCCCAGATTCATTGTTCTTCTCTGAGAGAGGTTCGGGTCGAGCTTTGATATACACACGGTATTGGTAAATCTGATTAGTGGCTGATTGATTGAAAGGCTATTGAGAAAGCGAGATTAGTGTTGGTGTATTGCAGATGACCTCCTGGTATGTTTGAAATGTCTTCAGCTGTAGAGGGTGCTCCGTGTCTCCATTTGACAGTATATTTTGAATCCTCGTCCCTCAGGACACACCAAGCATGCTGGGAGAGGTGAGGCCACTGATGGGACTTCTATTCCCCGTCCTGGTTGTGAATTAATGTTCTCCAGACTCTGAATATCTATCCATATCCATCTATTTGGCAGGCTGACCGCAAGTCCCGTGCGGCCGAGCTCGGTATGCAATCTCTGCTTTTGGCTGAGCTCGGGAGACTGAAACATTAATTCATTTTAAATTGTTGAGATGCACATTTATCAGCTAGCAAGAGGTTACGCAGTAAAACACTTTAGCACCCAGGAGAAACCTCGTTGAAACGCTCGAGTGCCTCTTGTGTACCCTTCCCATCACTCCGCTTTCCTCCCGTCAGCCCTCTTCTTCCTCGCAGCTCCACCGTGCCTCAGTCACTTTTGCGGTGGCAAGCCTGAAGGTTTTACAGCGCTACCAAGCTCTATAAATCAGCACTAGTGGTTTAAATGTTTGGCTTTGTCACAGTTCTCAAGTTTAGAGGCGGGGTGGGCTGGGGCCGAGGTTGCAGGGGTGAAGCCAGCCTGGGAGGCAACGGAGAAGAGGCCAGGAGGGGCACAGCCAATCCACCAGGAACATTTATAAAGAGCTGTGCTCCCCCATGTGCTCGCTGTCTGCCTGAGGCCATTTCCCCACTGATTCTCTTGATCAATAACATAGGGTTTTTGAATTTATTTCATATAGTGAAGCTATTTCAGCTGAGTTTATTAAAACGATACGTTTTCCGATTCCTTACTTAAAGGAATGTAATGTTTTTTCTATTTAGCAAACTTCTAAACTTCTCAAATGTTAAGTTTTGTCTTCACACAAGCAGCCAGACAACAACTTTGCCTGAATATAATACAAGTTATTATCTAAATTAGTAATTATCTGAGAAACCAAGACTATGAATCTGATGTGGCATTACAGTTTTCGATACTAAGTGCAGCAGTCGCTACCAAAGAGTTAATACTCAGTCCTTCTGATCAATAAACTGGTATTTAACCAGTGGTGGAAAGTAACTAAGTATATTTACTCAACTACTATGCTTATGTGTAATTTGACCTACTTTAAGTACAAGTATTTCCATTTTCTTCAAGTCAAATATCGTACATTTTACTCCACTGTGTTTATTTGACAGCTGTAGTTACTGGTTACTTATTTTTACACCCAAAACACACATTCATCATTCAGACATTCATCTTTTACTTGAGTAAAAGATCTTTCTCCACCACTCTATTGTACTTGGCTGGTTTGAGGTGCATGTCAGCATGTGAGTACAGATGCTGTTTAAAGGCACAATGAGGAGGATTTGTCAGTTGTGGTTTGTAAATGCAGCATTAAAAGTTGGACGAGCTTTGTCCGCTTGGCATTTCGCCTCGCTATATTTCCTTTTTTTTCGGCGCTGTATCCACCATTATTGTAGCTTCTGGTTGCTACATTTTACATTTAGAGGTTGATGCCCAGAAGCGTCCCGAACACAGCAAAATAAGAAAACACAAGCTGCGTGCAGGCTCTCTGCAGATACAAACACCGCTATGCACTTCTAGTGGGTCATAAGTGCTGAGAGGAATTATTTTTGTATCAGTCTATATGTTGTTTTTTAGGAAACCCCTTGTGCCTTTAAAGTCATACAGGACAAGTAATGATGTCACTGAGAGACTATAAGACATCAGGGTAATGTTGCTAAGAGGTAGTTAGTGGATAGAGGTTTCATTTGTAACAATTGTGTAAAAATCAGGAAAGCTACAGCTGTTTTATTGATGACTGGTTGTGCGTTATACAAGCTGTTACAAAAAAGCGAGAAAAGACGAGCATGGAGTCAGTTTGGCTGGTGAAAGGCGAGTGAAGCTGATGCCACAGATATCCCTGTATGTTTTAGGAGGAGGAGGAGGAGGAGGGGGCTGGACTGGGAGGTTGGTGTGAAAGGTCCTGTGGTGGTATGCGACAGAGGGGGTATCAGTTCGTGGAGGGTTTTCTGTGCCCCATTAGCAGTGTCAAAGGTCATGTGCCCCGGGTGTTAACCCTGGTGACCAGTCTAGCTTCCAGTCTGCCAGGGGACCCGGGTCCAGGGGTATTTATTACTATCCCCCCCCTCACCTCACCGCTCCATCCCCCAAACACAGCTCTCCCCATGGAGGAAAACAAAACACCTCCATCCCTCCCCCCCCCAGCCGTTCCTCGGCCCGGGTACATGTACTAATTGGATGCATATCCATACACTGATGCGTGGTGACCCATCTGTAGGTTTGTGCTTCGCCGTGAAACATTCTTAGGTCAACACTGGTTTATCCAAATCCTAGCGCACATAGCCACGAGCTGCGGCATGTTTTATTAAACATCAGCTTGCACGTACAAACATATGACTTTTAGACATTTGTTTTTGAGGCATCATTTTTGCTAATTTTGCATGATTGATTGTGCACACACGGTTGCTTGCAAGTCTTTGTGTATTTTCCCGCGATATCACGCATGCATGTGTGTGTGGTTTGCACAGCCAGCGTGTGACATATGCATGCGTACGTATATGTGGGCCTGCTGCATGAGTTAGTGCTCTCAGTGTGTGAGTGTGGCAGAGGAAGGCCCTCAGCATGTCAGTATGTTTTAATGCTTCACATCTGGTTTCCTAATTTTCCTCCCACCCTCCCTGCCCTCCCCTCAGCTCCCCTCCACTGCGATGTCAGGACACTGTTTTGTTTTTTCAGTGTTAGGGGGGATGGAGGGGGGGTATCTGATGAGTGATGGCCCTGAATACAGGACATCAACATTCTCCCTCTCTTCCTCTGTCTTTGCATCCCCTCTTCTCCATCTTTCTCTTCCTATATATCCCGCTCTCTCTTCTTATTTCTTACAATCAATACCTATTGAGCATTATGGAGGGGGTTAGAGTTACATGGATGAAGAGGATGAAGAGGAGTAGCTCTTTTTTTATGTCTCCACCTCTGAGCAGCAGGGCATCCATGTCTGCTGAACAAAAATTACGACAATCTCCTCCTCCTCATTCTTTTCCTTCAAATTTCCCCTCCTATATTTTTGTATTAAAGCATAAATTTGTCATCTTTGGTGCGGTAACCCAAAAATTGGAAGGCCAAAGCCAGATCCCAGAAAAGGAGATGAGCAGAGAAAGTTTTCAAGCCGTGCCGCTAACTAACTTGAACTCTGCGTTAAAGCCTTTTTGCATGACATGCTTCAAGAGCCGCTGCTACCAGTAAACCTTCATTTACAATGAGCACAGAGGGCGACGTGTTTTATGTCTATGTGAAAAGGCAGTTTATGTCAACAGTGATTAGTGCTGATGAATGCCTATGAAAATTTTTGTTAGGGGTCCTGTGCTGCTTAGGTGCTCGTTGCATGATTAAGGCCACATGTAGAGCCCAGTGTGTAACACTTATGTGTAACAGATGCCCTGACGGACTGAGAAACGTGAAACTGAGGGTCAACACTGAGGGGCGAAATATTTACACAAACTGCATTTCTGCTATTGTTTTTAGTGTCGCGACTTGCTGGTTGGTCAAACTAGTTTTAGTTAAGCGTGTTGTCAACATTTGGGATGGTCGGCCTCACGCTGCGAAGCCTGTGTTTAGTCTTGGGAACCGAAGCAGATGCAGACAAAAGGGATCGGAGGCCTTGACAGAGATGCAGAAGTGAAGACAGAAAAGAAAAAACAGACTCCCTGTGGTGCCACAGTGGAAAACGATCCCGAGGTTGAAGGCTTGGGTCTATGTTTTGTTTGTGTTTCCTGTCTTAAGTGTGTCGTGGAGGGGAGATGTTGTGGAAGATAAAACTTGCTGGCCACAGTAAAGTCTGTGAAATTCAATTACATCTTAAATTTGTCATCGAGCAAAAATCATGAGGAGTTTGCGCTTATCAAGTTTCGGTGTCATATTTGTTAGTAATCTACTGTGACAGGAAGATATTCTGTATTATTAGTGATTGAAAACCACATAAATACAGACTTGTATAACAGTTTAAAAGTTGAAACATGTTTCCCATTATCTTTATTTGCACTATGTGACTCACTTAACAGTGTTTTAAACAAACAGTATCTCCATTTTACAGCTGCTTTATGGACCACAGTATTCTGTGAATGTAAAGAACAAGGCACACATTAAATATAAACACGCGTAAGCTACTGGAGTTCTTTGAAAACAGCCTTTCTCTGCAATTTCCCCGTGACATGAAGATCACCTCCGATTCTCTGCATGTTCTCCTCGTCTCTTCCCTCTGGATGGGGAGGTGTGTGTGGGTGTATTACATTACCAAAACAAAAACAAACAACGGCAATATTAAACTTTTGCAACCACAATAGAGGAGGGGGATAAAAAACAGAGGGTCCTCGACTTCTTATTAATTATGCAAGATTAGTCTAATTATAATTCAGCAAATGAATGTGTGGCAGAAGGTGCGAGGCGACGGGGCTGGGAGATTTGCATGTTAAGTGGGCAGGGGGAAGCGGCTAATGCATGCTAATATATGCGTCAATGTCTCGCTTTAATTTCAGCATTTGCAGCTGTGTGCGTCCGAACTGAGGGGGGTGAAAAGTTGACTCAATGGGTTTTTGGGAGGGGGGAGTAAAGGTGGGGGGTGTTGGTGTATTAGAGTGTGCATGCATGCATGTGAGTGTGTGTTTCTGAGGCATCTGGTGTCATACAAACAGGGAATGATGAGAAGAAGTCAACAAACAAGGTCAAGAACCCTCAGAAAGTGCACAAAGCCTGAGATGGGTGTAGACAACCTCTCAATTAGGGTTGTGATATCGCTATCTGAGGCATCGCTGCATGTTGTATCATGTCAGTCAGTCAAATGAATGATGACTGCTGGTTAGATGAACATTAAGTGGCCGACAAGCAAGTGGCGAGGAAACAACAAAAGAAATTGTGGCTAAACCACAGCCAGACCATTGACATGGGTATGAAAACCAAAAAATTTGTTCCCTGTGCTGACTTCCCTCCTTATAAATGATGGCTATAGCCATAATGTAAGAATCATTGCAGGATAACACACACATACAGCATAACCCTCAAAGGAGGCAGTAAAATGAAACTCAACGCTTCTGATCATGGTCTCTTTTCAGAGGCAGGAAACAAACTTTCCTTGTGTAATATACTGTATATATATATTGTCAGTGGGGGAAGAAGTACTTGGATCTTTTACTTTAGTAAAAGTAGAAATACCACAGTTTAAAATTACTCCATTACAAGTAAAAGTCCTGAATTAAAAATGTTACTTAAGTAAAAGTACAGAAGTATTATCAGCAAAATGTACGTAAAGTATAAAAAGTATTCATTGGAAGCTATTGTTGTTATTTTTATGGTCAGCCTATATTGTTATAGAATATTATTTTATTCTGTTTTTATCACTAACAAATACATGTAAGTGCATTTTAATGTTGCAGTTCCTCAGCCAATTTGAGATACTTTGTGTATTACTGGGTTGATTAGTAGTATAGTACTGCAATAGCTTATATATAAGCATATCATAAGTTTTGTCAAAGTGTCAAACAAATGTGCTGTGGTAAAAAGTACAATATTTCCCTCTGAAATGTAGTGGAGTAGAAGAATAAAGTAGCATAAAATGGAAATAATCAAGTAAAGTACAAGTATGTCAAAATTGTAATTAATATATAATATATAAAATATTTTTGGTATCATTGGGAAAAAAATCCATAATAACCTTTCATCATATTGTAATTCAAGTGTTCTGAGAGAAAACTATAGACTTCTGCACCTCCTCATGGCTCTGTTTTCAGGCTTTAGAAAATCTAGCCCATGACGGGAGACTTTGGCCAATCACAGGTCATTTCAGAGAGAGAGCGTTCCTATTGGCTGTTCATTCAACGGAGGCATCTGTCAATCACTCGCGAACTCCGATCAAATGGTCAAACTAGGCAGCGCTGATCAAATATAAATCAATATTCTATTACTCTAATGCCTATTTCTCGCCTCAAATGTTTTCAGAAACATCTTGTAGTGTACTGTTTAGCTGTAAAATGAGAAAGTTTGCTCCAGTTGGTGGGCGGTGCTTGGTATTTCCTCAACTGATGTCAACATGGCTGCCGGGTCACAAACTTTCTCAGTACTTGAGTAAATGTACTTTGTTACATTCCATCACTGTATATTGTGATTTTAAAATCATGTTAAACCGATTATGTCATGGTGGATGAAGGACTGATGGGGAAAGAAATGGAAGAAGGAAATGGGAGCGGCACAAATGTGCACTTTTACATGCTTCCACCCAAAACCGAGGTCTCTAGCGCTGCTCTGAGGTTGGAGGTCCGAGCTCTCGCTGATAAATTATAACCACCCTCTGCCAACAACAATATTGATTGTCCTCTGAAGAAATAGCTCAAATCAAGAAATATTGGACACACTGTTGGAACTGAGAGCTATAGTTTGAAGCCAGGTCCTGTTCACAAGGGAGAGAGCTGGAGCGAGTGATGGAACAACAGCGAGTAAAAGCTGACAGGATGAGGGAGAGATTAGTATTCGATGGGAGGGTTCAGGGCTGTGGGGCCAATATGAAGTTCCTCTCCAAACAAGCCCTCTCCATTAAAGATGACTTATATTTGCAGAGAGCACAGTGTGGGTGGCATTGGAGCTAAACATGGAGCCCAAAACGGCTGCAGCATTCTTCTTCAGCACTGTTGTTGTTTGTTTAATTGGAGCATTAATGGATGTAGTGGTGTTCTCTGAGAAGTGAAGTGGACATCTGGTTTGAGGGCTATATATTTGCCAGTTGCCATAATTCTATCACAACGCTGCTTCACTTCCTGGCTCATTTTTCTTTTGATTTAACACACTGCCTAATTTCCCTCACCGTGAGATTTGTGTGGATCCTCTCAGCCTCGTCTGCACCTGCCCTCTTTATATATACTTTCCTGCATCTCACCTTGCCAAGTCTCCCTCCTCGCCGCGTTTCCGTGATGGAATGTGTTCTTGTTGTTGCCTTCTCTTTCCCATCGCTGTCTTTGCCTCTCAGCATGGGGACTTTGGGATTGCGGCAGAGAGCTGCGTTGCCATGGCAGCGGGCCGTGTTGCCGAACTGTGTACACCTGGGATTTGGAGTCTCTCTCCGTAGTCTCCCTCTCTCCTATTTATTCCACCTTTCTCTCAGGTTTTCTTTGGTGTAGCAGAGGCTATCAGCACCCCGCTCTCTCTCAGCTCCTCTCAGTCTCCACAGCCTATCACCCTCAAAAGTACACTCACATACGTAATGAGACACATATACTTGAAAACAAAATTCATGTCCATACCAGTGCCTGTGCCTCTATCACTACCTTCCTCTTTCCACCTCCTCATTTCACTCTCTCTGTAGTTGCCTCTACTTCGTTCCCTCTCCATTCCCATGTGGGGGTTCAAATACGGCATTGCGGGATACCACGGTCCCCTGAGTCCCCCGGCATACATCACTGTCTCCAGTTTACTTTGAAACACAGCAGCACTTTTCACCGGACTGTGCTTCAAATTCTCATCACTTGATTTAAAGTGTAATAACATTGACTTTAATACGAAGCTAAACAGCTGGGATTGATGTCAGTGCTGTAATCATATAGACACACACACATACACACACACACACACCATCCATAAGACCCGTCTCTGAAAAATAATGAATGTCTTCTTTGACTGCCAGTGTTGCAGGGTAGCAAATTATTCTTTCATGTGATTTCTTAGTCGCTGATGTACAAACATGTGTCCTCTTATTTACCTTTGCAGGTTTTTCTTGAAGTTTTTCCTGAAATGTAACCAGAATTGTCTGAAGACAGCGGGAAACCCGAGGGATATGAGGAGATTTCAGGTACGAAAAGAAAGAAAAAAAATGCATGCGTGTGCTTTAGGGCTGCAACTAACGATTATTTTCATTGCCAATTAATCTGTTGATTATTTTCTCAATTATTTGATTAGTTGTTTGGTCTATAAAGAAAATTATGAAAAATGTGTGTTTCCCAAAGCCCAAGGTGACATCCTCAAATATTGTGTCCACAACTCAAAGATATTCAGTTTACTGTCATAGAGTAAAGAAACCAGAAAATATTCACATTTAAGAAGCTAAAATCAGAACATTTTTACTGTTTTTTTTCTTAGAAAATGACTTAAACTGATTAATCGATCGTCAAAATAGTTGGCGATTAATTTAATACCTAATAACTAATCGATTAGCTCTAGTGTGCTTGTGTGTGAGTGGGAAGAGGGAGGGTGGTGACATGTTGGACTGAATATAGGAATAAAATTATAATTTTTGTTTTTTTTTACAGTCATGCAAAACATACCCCCTTCATGCCCCTCCATCTTAATAGATCAATTGAATAATTTATTTATTGTCTGTTCTATGTAGACTTCATGACACAATCTTTCACATAGAAAAAGCTCCGGAAAAGATTTTCCAATGGAAGACAATAGAGGAGGGAGTTAAAGGTGAAAGTTAAAAATCAATAAGGAGTCAGAGAGATGGAAAGATAAACGAAAAGGAGTTAGATATGTGGGAGACTCGGTCGTCGGGGTGCCGGGTCGCAGGAAATAGGTTGAGGTGTTTCAGGAAGTTGTCAAGAATTGAGTGATTGGCTCCAGATGGAGGAGGTCACGCTCCGTGACCCAGGAAGTGGTCACAGGGGACACTCCCGCCCCACTTCCTCTGCCGTCTTTCAGCACCAGCGGCCTCTGTCTGGCATTCTCCTTCTCCCAGCTCCGTCCCTTCCCTTCCTCCTTCTCCGTGCTCCCTCTGTCTTCCACCGTGTTTGCTTTAACTCCTGCGACGTGACACATGCTGAGAAGTTATGAGCACGCAGGCGCTCCAAGACTCTCATCTCTGGGTTAAAAGGTGATCAGAGCTGGACAGGAGTCTGCTGCTTGATCGATAATTTACAGTTATTTTCCTTTAGGTTCCCCCTCCCTTTCCACCGCCTATAGCACATATGCTTTTTCTCCTTTTCTTTCTTACGTTCCTTCACCTGCAAATTACTGCCATGTGTTTATTTCGAAGAGAGGTTTTATCTTTGCTGTCTGATTTTCTAAAAAATGCACATTATAAATAGTTTACTATTTAATTAAACAAATGACCTTTTCCTCACTGACCCATTCCCTTTAAGTCTTTAAAAACACAAACTCATTATCACTTTCAGAAATAGTATCACATCATCAACACTCATAAATATCCAAAGAGAAAAAGTATCCCCTCATTAATTATGTGTGTGTCATCCGTGTGAGGCAGATGTGGGAAGGGACACACACACACATGCTGCGGCCAGAAAATCAAATTAGGGCCACCATATATCATCCAGTGTTTTAACGGCCGGCAAAAATGGGAGATCTGGTCCATATGTTTTGTGTCATTGAAGGATCAGGAGGAGACAGCGATGAGCCTGCTGCATGCTGTATGAATCAAAAAGTTAGGAGTGGAGAGGCCATATGGAGGCCTGATGGAGGAGTGGAGGGGTGTATGAGCAGTGTCATCACCAGAATGTAGTATTATGAAGATCCCAGTGATGTCACATTACCTATTGAGAAATATTACTATCACCTGTATATGCTGAAGCAAAGTGTCGCTGAGGGATTCTGCTGTTGTAACCAGAGATTGTGACTCCCAGCGTGCTGTCCGAGTTTTGAACACACACGCTCATGTGTCTCCCCCCTCTCTCTCTCTCTCTCTTTCAGGTGGTCTTGTCCACCACTGTGTGCGTAGACGGCCACGTCCTAGCCGTGTCCGACAACATGTTCGTCCACAACAACTCCAAACACGGTCGGAGGGCCCGCAGACTGGAGCCAGGAGAGTCTGTGGAGAATTCTATGGAATATGGTGAGAAACTCACACTTCAACAATACAATGTCACACCCCATTTATCTTTTTTATTATATTTTATTACATGTCTACTTCATCATTCACACTCACAGTACATACTGTAACAGCAGGTACTAGAGTTGCTTAATGTCCATTTATAATCACTGTGATATATCAAACATAACCAGTGAGGTCATTAACTGAGCTAATTAATGCATTCATTAAATACATGTCTTCACATAAAGCAGAGATGATAATAACATCTTATCTTAGATCCATATCTTTAGGCATGAAATTGAATATAGATTTATTTCCAGTTGTAATTCAACAAGTCACATTAACACACATTACATTTGCCCGTACTGCAAATAAGTGAATTTACTCAAGTTCTTGTGCTATAATATACTTAATTTCATAATGAGATGTACTTTTTTTACTACACTCTCTATCTGACAGCTGTATTACCAAGTTACTTTGTCGATTCATATTTTACATACAAAACATACGATGGATTGTTATACTTCAGAATAACTACCCATTACTATATAAAGTAGTATATCTACTGTATAATACACAGCACAGCAGCAAGCCAAAACATTAGAATACCCTTTACACATTTATGCATCAATAATTATAATCCAATAATAACTAGAGGTATAAGAAAATATAAAAAACATTATATTATGTTTTGTGATACTGTCAATTATAAAAAAACACTATCGATTTTTAATTAATAGTTTACATGCAAAGATGAACTCAGTCAATACTTTATTTCATTTGTAAAAAGATGTGCCCTCTCACAGTGGTGCTATGATGTTGGTTGTTACGGAGACTGTGATAAATGCAGATCCCACTGTTTTGATTGCATGAAAAAGTCAACTTTTTTTACTCAGATGTTATGCATATGGTGATGTGGTCTTTATACCATGACAGTTTTCCTAAAATTTGATTTAAAAAATTGCAATATATTACAATATATTGAATCGTAACCCCTGTATCATGATACGTATCGTATCGCCAGATTCTTGCCAATACACAGCCATCATAATGACACAACTCTCACAGGATCCATTTCCTGCATGTTAGTGCATTAACTTTTAGTACATTTTGTTGATAATACTTCTATATTTTTACTTAAGTAAGATTTAAATGCAGGACCGGATGTATTTTTACACTGTTGTATCGTTACTTTTACTCAAGTAAAGGATCTGAATACTTTTCTAACACTATGCCTGTGTACTCTGTATTTCACACATGTATTTTACTGCTGTATATGAGTTCAGGTCATGTGATTTTTGACCTACATTTGATATGTATCTAACATCCTGTTCTTCATGCAGCTTTTGGTGTTATCCATGGATAAAAGACACAGATATAATTAAAGGAACAGTGTGTAACAATTAGGGGGCAGAAATATAATATAATATTAATAAGTATGTTTTCTTTAGTGTATAATCATCTGAAAATAAGTATCGTTGTGTTTTCGTTACCTTAGAATGAGCCGTTTATATCTACATAGGGAGCAGGTCCTCTTCATGGAGCCGGCCACCATGTTTCTACAGTAGCCCAGAATGGACAAACTGAACACTTGCTCTAGAGAGAGCCATTTACATATTCACTTGGCACACGAAAGAAGTTTCAGTTGGTTGCAGTCTGCAACCGCACCGTTAGATACCACCAAATCCTACACACGGCACCTTTAAGTATCCATGAAATAATGTTAGCTTTTTAGTTCTGGCCCGAACGATGTCTAAACTAAAGAGCACTTTCAACACATTCCCCAGATGAAACAGATTTGAAGCATGCTCTATCTACTCTTAAATCGATGTTCATCCTGCATTGAAACCGTCGGAGTAACTCTTGCTTTTCTCTCGTGTCCAGCCACCCCGTGTATCAAAGCCATCAGTCCCAGTGAGGGCTGGACCACCGGCGGCGCCATGGTCATCGTCATCGGGGAGAACTTCTTTGACGGGCTGCAGGTGGTGTTTGGCAGCATGCTCGTGTGGAGCGAGGTAGGAATTGTCTCCAAAACATCTCGCTAATGATGTTGCAGTCTGAAGCGTATTTTGAAATGATATATATAGCATATGGCCTGTCTCATTATTTAGATGATTTATGGGCCGTCTACACAAATTAATCTTGTGTTAGCCTAAATATTTACAAGGCATGGGGGGAAATAATTTGTTGCTGTTTTGTGACACGATTTCCGTCCTGTTTCGCAGCTGATCACGTCGCACGCTATCCGTGTCCAGACGCCTCCTCGACACATCCCCGGGGTTGTGGAGGTCACACTGTCATATAAATCCAAACAGTTCTGCAAGGGAGCGCCCGGACGCTTCATCTACACAGGTATTTACACAACACACTGTGTGCTTTGTTTAGACTTCACAATGGCACACAGGTTTTTCACAGTCTGAAGGTGTTTTAATGAACTTTACTCAAGATTTGATTTGATTTTTTATTCTATTTCAGCCCTAAATGAGCCAACTATAGACTACGGTTTCCAGCGCCTTCAAAAGGTCATTCCTCGACATCCTGGTGACCCAGAGAAACTAGCCAAGGTTAGAGACTCCGAAATAAAAGACTGCTCATGATGTTTTTTTTTCAAGGAACTGTGTGTGCTCTTATCAAGATATTAATGTAATAAATTTTGTTCTTTGCAGGAGATCCTCCTGAAGAGAGCGGCAGATCTTGTGGAGGCCCTGTACGGAAATCCACACAGTAATCAGGTAAACAGCAGCAGCTCTGGTACAATATCCCAAATTAGGGCTGTCAAAGTTAACGCATTAACGCAAATTTGTTTTAACGCCACTAATTTCTTTAACGCAACTTGAGATTTTTAGGTTGTAGCAGGCTCAGTTTTAAAGCTAGAGTAAAGATACTTGCATCATATGAAACTAGAAAATCCA
The DNA here is from genome assembly GCA_916700685.1 of Adelosebastes latens. Lineage (NCBI taxonomy): Eukaryota > Metazoa > Chordata > Actinopteri > Perciformes > Sebastidae > Adelosebastes > Adelosebastes latens. Next base: position 5,379 of record CAKAKR010067985.1, on the reverse strand, counting down.
TTCGTACCAACCAATACGACCTTGTTGGGAAGGAGGCTAAATAACGCTCCAAACTTGCACTAAATTTTGTCGAGGAAAAACTGTCGTGGCCATTTTCAAAAGGGTCCCTTGACCTCTAACCTCCAGATATGTGAATGAAAATGGGTTCTATGGGTACCCATGAGTCTCCCCTTTACAGACATGCCCACGTTATGATAATCACATGCTGTTTGGGGCAAGTCATAGTCAAGTCAGCACACTGACACACTGACAGCTGTTGTTGTCTGTTGGGCTTGAGTTTGCCATGTTGTGATTTAAGCATATTTTATGCTAAATGCAGTACCTGTGAGGGTTTCTGGACAATATTTGTCATTGTTTTATGTTGTTAATTGATTTCCAATAATAAATATATACATACATTTTCATAAAGCAAGCATATTTGTTCACTCCCATGTTGATAAGATAATTAAATACTTGACAAATTTCCCTTTAAGTTACATTTTGAACAGATAAAAAATGTGCAATTCATTTTTCGATTTATCCTGATTCAATATTTTAATTGATTGACAGCCCTATCCTAAATACTTTAAACTGAAATATTGGTATATATAAAACGTGCAGATATTAAAAAAAAGACTAAACCAATGTTTTGCATGTAATTATGAATTAAGTATACTATACATTATCCAAAGCATACCATTAATTAATAAACCTGCTTGAGATAGGCAATCCATCAGAGTGAATATTTACTGGGCTTTTATCCAGATTATCCAGGGCTTTTGATTGCATGAAGCTCCTAGCAGGGACTGTTTGGTAAGTTTCTCAGTGTTAGTGTGTCAGGAAGCTTCCACATCTTAGCTTTGACTCAGCTGCCAAAAAGCGGACTGTACTAATTGGACACAGCTCAGACATACTCAACTTTAGGGCTTTTTTAATGCTCACCTGTTTCCTGTCAGGTTATAGATATGTGGTTTTACACAGGTAACATCTTGACAACCTTAAAAAAAAAAAGTAACTGACCTCTCCCTGTATCTGTGACACTGTGAGCCGCTGCTAAAACCTGTGTCATTGTGTCTCCTGCAGGACATGCTGCTGAAACGTGCGGCCGACATCGCCGAGGCGCTCTACAGCGTTCCCCGTCCTCACAGTCAGCTGCAGGCGCTGCCCAGCTCGCCAGCCCACGGCAGCGTCATGGGCCTGGGCTCCTATCCCTCCCAGTTAGGCGTCAGCATCGGGGATCACGGACAGAGCAGCCAAGGTGAGCAGAATGAGACATTCAATGCTTCCTTTTTTGTTCACTAATGAAGCTCAGAACTGACCCAACCTTTTCATCGCTGCTTCAGGTTACATTAGAAATTCCAGCAGTTTGTCTCCGAGGGGTTACCCATCAGCCTCCACTCCTCAGCAGTCGAGCTATGGGGGCAGCGGAGGGATGACCGGAGGCTATGGGACGGTTCCCATGACCAGTCTAGGAGTACCTGGCTCTCCTGGCTTCAGCAGCGCCTCCCCCACAGGCTCTCCCTACAGTAAGACCTTATAATCATCTATACATTTCTGCTGTGATGTTCAGACTTGAGACTGACCGTTGCTCTCTCTTCCACAGTAATGCCCTCCAGCCCCACCATACCAGGAAGCTCCAGCTCCTCATCGTCCCTCTTGCCCTTCTCCTCCTTCCCGTCTGCTGCTAAACAGAAGAGTGCTTTTGCTCCCGTCCTCAGGCCCCAGGGCTCCCCCTCCCCGGCCTGCCCCGCCTCAGGGGGCAACAGCTTCAGAGGTAGCCATCCAACTCACTATCTGACCCCCCTGTCTGAACTCACCAATGCAGTCTAACCCCCTTCTACTAACCGCTCGCAAAGCTTTGACTCAACAAGACAGAAAAAAAAAAGTTGCTGGATGTACAATAATGCAAGAACCTGATTGATTAGAATCATAGATTTTGTATATTTTTTTCTCTCCAGCGATGACGGGCCTGGTTGTTCCCCCGATGTAGCAAAGCACCCCAATCTACCCCCGACCACTGCTTCACTTAGCCCCTCCTTTGGCATTAAGAGGGAAGGGAGAATGGAAAATTGATCACTAGCGACCATGTATAACTTTCCCTTCCTGAGCACCCCCCCCCACACCGCCCCCTCGCCATTTCTCAGTCCCTTTTTCATCCAGGTGGATGAAAAGGACGGGGTACAAAAATGTCCAAAGACCAGCCATCTACTCCAGAGGCACAGCACATTACTTCACCCACAACTACAGCTCCTTATAGCTAACAGCACCAGACTGGACCATGTATCGCTGTGTGTGTGTGTGTGTGTGTGTCATGAAGCATTTTGAAAGGAAACAAAAGGAAAGCTTCAAAAGCACCTGTATTTACCTCTGGCCTGCTATCACATGCAGTATCTGATTCTTCCAACAACCTGCCCGAACCTGGGCCAGAGACAAGAGCACTGACGGACAACTCTGATATTAATGTTGCAGCTCTAAGGAGAAGCAGGGTGCTATTTGTCTGTGTATGGACACCTTAAATGGCATGTGTGTACACTGTCTGTGAGTTAGCGAGAGTTTTTTTTTTTGTAGTAGACTTTTTGAAGACAATTTACATTCCAGAAAAATAGACCCTTTATTTTTTGTTCTGATCTCCACGGTTTTACAAGGGAGGACTCTTTGTCTCGAGGGTTATTACTAAAGGAATTCATATATTGATTTATTTAAGAACAAGCAATTTAACTTATTATAGGTAGTTTAGGGAATAATATAAACGTGTTTTTATAAAGTGGTCCTTTTCCAGCTGTTACTGAAATGAAGTTATCTCAACAATTGCTAATTAATTTGCTAAATGATCACAGGGAATTGTGGTGGATAAGATGAACTCTAGCACACTTTTTTGGAATAAAACGTCCCCAGATTTCAGGTTCTTGCATAACGAAATCTTAATGTTATGCATCTAAAGAAGGTTATTGTCCTTGTGTAAAGGAAAAATGTTAGTTAGCCTTATCCATTTTAATTTCACTTATAATGCATGCTTTGCCACACCAATGCCCTGATATTATTTCATTCCACATTGCAAATTTGAATTTACTATATCTTATAGATTTTGCAGTTTCATTTTAAATGTCTCAACCCAGTACAGGTCTCTAGTCACTATGCAGTACAGTAAATGAAAGCACAAACTGCTCAGTTGAAAAGAACGGGGCGTATTAGGTGTTCATGAACCCATATCATTGATTTCTGTCATCATCACGACACAAACTTCATTCTCAGGACGTGAAAACAAAGAACACAAAGAGTAGATGACATTTGCAAATTTGTTTTTTTTTTAGAGTTTGGTTAATTTTATTTATTTAAAAAAATATTAGCAATTTAATATTATGTTTTTTTGAAGCATCTTTCTTTGAAACGGTACACAAAATGGTGCAAATGTGATTTGTATATCTCAAGGTGTAATTATATTTTGTGCTCCAAATAAAACAAATAAGAAAACTGATGTTGATTTAAGTTATTTTAGATCTTACACGACATTAAATTATGAATTGTCTTATTGCAGAAACAGAATTACACAGTGAGTATTTACAGACACACACTGTATTATGTGACAATTTCCTGGACATTAAGAATTTCCTACATCTCAGGGTTGGGCTGGCTCTATTTTCGACTGTGCCCATCACCTGTGTGCTCGTGCAGCTTGCTACTCTGTTTTGTATACATAGCTGATGAGCCGCAGCATCTTAATTGTGATGCGAGCGTTAAAGACTGAGTAGAGCATGTCAAGATAAACAACAACACCCCCCTCCATCTCTCTCCTCTTCAATAAGCCTGCTTTCCTCTGAGGACCGAGCCTCTGGGGGCCCGAGTGAGAACCACATGAGTCTCCCTCCGACGTGGCCTCCTCCTCTCTGTCTCTTTCTCTCTCTTAAAACACACACACACACACACACGCCTAGACGTGCGCCTCACCACTGCCTTGTTTTTCGGTCTTTGTTTGGCTCCATCCCTTCCTTCTTTCTCTCCTCTCTTTGCTCCCCTGAAATGGCCCTCCTCTGCTAATGTAATTAGCACTGGTAAAGAAGGGCAGTTAATTACCCACTCTATTTTGATCGGGTAATTAATGTTATGCCAGGAAACAGCAACTGTTTCATTAACATAGCGCTCAAAGCAGCGAGGGGGGCAGGGATGCACGTCTGTGTGTGTGTGTGTGTGTGTGTGTGTGTGTGTGTGTGTGTGTGTGTGTGTGTGTGTGTGTGTTTGTATGATACATGTATGGACAAACAGTGTATCAACAACTCAGCTCTTCAAACTGTGGCTGACCCTGTCTGTGATCTGACCTCAACAGCAAGTTTCTCTCTGTGCTGTCTTTGTCACCATCAAGTGTCAAAAAAAGCTCAGGCTGCTGCCTCTTCCTCCTCCTCCTCATCTCTCTCTCTTTTGATATGCTGTTAATTTGACAAGTTAAAGTCAGCTTTGTTCCCAGCACCTCAGCATTCATCTTGCTGAGTGCTCCTTCTGCCCAGTGGTGCAAGAGCCATATGCTTCTCCTCCACGTGACTGTTTTTTTGTTGCTGCCGTCAAGGCGGCGGCGGCGCCGCCATTTACCATCTTCTGATCACAGTTTGGATAAAGACGGGATGAGGTGCCACCTGCCACCAAGTCGTTCCACATCACACTGTGTGCACAGCTTCAAAGGAGCATCTCGCTGCTGGGCATATGAGAGCAAACACCATGTCATCTTTCATTATCGCTACTGCTCAAGTACTGATGAGCCTCCATGTTTAAGTTATTGTTTTCCTAACAATACAGGGAGCATATATAGCACAAAATGCACCCTTCCCCTCTCGCCTCTCAGGGGATGTGTTTGTGTTTATATACCCAATTAGCCCTCCGGCCACAGCATGGCCATGCATTAGGCTGACATTAGCCCCGGGTGTATGTAGCGTCTGTGTGTGTGTGTAAAATACAGTGCACCCCTTTCTCATTTGAGGCACAATTTGAGGGGTGTGCGTGCCTTATTAGGCAGACGGAGGCAGAGCTTGACAGGGGTGGCCCACTGTTTTGTCAAGTAGATTGGTAGATTGGCTTCCACACACCCAGCCGGTGTCCTTTGCCTTCGGCCCGTCAGTAAAACCGCCATTGTTGCCCATTAGACCACTGGACCCCGATTCCTTTTTCCAAAATGAATCCCCCCCCCACCCCACCCTTTCTGCCAGTCCCTTGGGTGTCAGTAGAGTGGGGTGGCAGATGGGACAGACACAGAGCTGCCCCATGAGACCACCCCCCCAACAAAATACACACACACACACACACACGTAAACACATACACATAAAGGTGCACACGCGCTCAGACATGCATGCATGCACATATGCATAAGTGCACACACACACACACACACACACACACACACACACACACACACA
>CAKAKR010067983.1:0-22439 GCA_916700685.1 Adelosebastes latens | reverse complement strand
TATGGAACTGTGATGCTGGAAACTTGAATTTCCCTCGGGATCAATAAAGTTACTATCTATCTATCTATCTATCTATCTATCTATCTATCTATCTAAAGATATAACTTGACAGTACTTTTACTTGAGTACAATATTCTAGTACTCTTTCCACCCCTGCGTTGTACTTTACTTGAGTATTTCCACCCCACCTTCATTTATTTTACAACATTATTAAGTAACTTTGCAGATTCAGATTAGTAATAGTTTACAAAATATAAATCAACTAATAAATTATGATGTATTATCATAGATTAAGCTACCCGGAAGTGTATAAAGTGAATTAGCTCCACCTTTATTAACAGAAATATTAGTGATGCTTACACATGATGAAAGCATCAATATTTATAATCCAGTGATATATATTGTTCTGAAATGAGCCCCTCTGCATAATGAGTACTTTTACTTTTGGTACTTGAAGTATATTTTGATGCTGATACTAGTGATACACCGATCTAACTTTTCAGTCCCAATACCGATTCTGATACCTGGGCTTTAGGTACCGGTCCGATACCGTTTTTTAATTAATAAGCTGTATGCCTCCCTGTAAAACTTTGTAAAACAAAATGTAACAAACAAATAATTGCTATTTATTATTTAAATAATAAATCGTACACCAGCAACTGGTCAAAATTTAAACAGGAATTAAAACTACAGTACATAATATATATAGTATATATACAAAAAATGTAATTGAATAGATCGGCCCCATTGTCACAGATATCCGATCCACCTATTTGAGTCAGTATCGGCCCGTTATCGAATCCGGTATCGGTGCATCCCTAGCTGATACCTTTACTTAACTAAGATTTTGAATGCAGGGTTTAGTTTAGAGTATTTTTACACTGTGGTATTGCTACTCTTAAGTAAAAGATGAGAGAGTACTTCTTCCACCACTGAAAACATGTACACCAGTCCTCCCTAAATCAGCTGCCCAGGAAAAATCCAGCACAGTCAAAGCAACATTTTTTTTTCCAGGGCTGGGATTGTGACAGTAATGTCAGCAAACAGTTATATTCATCTTCAGGGTGTCACATTACTCACTATTTTTTTTTTACTGGTGTTGTTTATGGCTCCCTTGTTAAAAGTACCATTATTAATCTGTCATTCTGGTTAACAGCACCAACAAACAACATGGAATTTGGCTTTAACTATTCAGCCCGTGCTGTATAATGTGTGGTGACAAGTTGTTGTGTTAATCTGTTAACATATTCACACTTTACTTATCTTATTGTTTAAAATACACATTTAAGTTGGTTCTTTCATAACCCCTAACCCAAAAGCATTGCTTTTGCACACCTAACATCTGATGTTTATTGTGATCAGCTCACACTGAGATTTCCACATACTGAGCACTTCGAGGATACATAAATGTTCCCGCCTAAACGTTTGACAAACACGGCAAAACATTTGGATGTGTTGAGAAATCGTGCTGACAGAGAGAAGTCTTTGGAGCGCAATAAGAGGATGTCAAATAAGGAACAGCAAAGTAAAACCCACTTTATTTCTGTCTGGTACAAGTGTGTCACAATGTCGGGGTGGGAACATCGGCCCTGCTTCTCTGACAGGAGCATTAAAAACTACTGCAACTTCGATTTATAGATGCATTACGTGCACTTCTCTGCAGAGTATGCTATAGTAGAGTAGCAGTACTCTTAAGTCACCATAATTGTGCTGGGGCAACACATGTACATTGATGAGGCTGCATATAGACTGAAACAAAAAAAACTTGTTTTTTATCCTCTTGTGAGAGATTTAACATTTTTATAAATCTATAGAGGGCGAATTAAAGATCCTGAATTTCTTGACTGAGAAAAGATTATTAGATTTTTGTTAGGGCTGCACGATTTAGAAAAAATATCTAAAATATCTTGCAATTGTGATATGATTTGCAATACTCGAGAAAATGATTTTTTGATGAATTTTTACATCATTATTCACATTTTTATTGAAAAACTTATTTAAATGATTACGGTGTGATTTTTGCAGGGATCTGTATCAAACAAAGATGTTTTATTAAGTCTGTAGAGTATGATGTATAGTCCAGAACATCTCTGCAGCACCACAATATTTAATTTAAAATGGTATTTTGACACACATTTCACCTTTAACAAATATTACGATTTCCTCCTCATCCTGCGATTGGAAAATTGCAGTAGGCCATATTGCGATTTCGATAAAATTTCTTTTAATTGTGCAGCCTTACTTTTTGTTAATGACACGTTGAAATCAAAACAGACCATCTCATTAGATTTCCAGGATCCTTTTTGTTGTTATGGATCCACATTGTTTGACATGAAGGTGTTTAACAAAGGAACATTGTGACCTTGTGATGTTTCATGCCTCTCAACTTGCCCCGCAGCACAGTTCAGTATTTTCCTAAAACACAGAGCCTCACACTCAATGTTGGCACATCACTGGAAAAGACAGTTAAAACTACAAAAATGTCTCAGAAAATCCACCTCCTAGTTATTTCAGGGAGTTGAAGAGAGAATCACACTGACTCCTCACACACTTTTGATCTCTGGTGATGATTGTGTGTCCCGTCCTGTCCGTCACTGTGACATTTACACCTCTTTGTTTGCCGTCTTTTGGTGTCACCGCTCATCATTTGTAGCTGCCACCATCCTTATCTGACCCTTGACTTTTCCCAGAATGCCATGGGTCACCAAAGAGGTCCTAGCCCCAAAGCTTTCCTCACTGTCCGTATCGCCATAGCAACTGGATGTCGCTGGGGAGTTAGCCAGAGCAATGACCGAGTCAGTCGAGTCTCTGTCTCTGTGGACTGTCGCGGGACGGGCTGAGGATGGCAGGGCGGCGTGGGACGGAGGAGGGGTGTCGCACTGAAAAAGAAGGTTCCGTTTGTTACCGTCCAACCCGGACGCGGTGCTCTCGTCCTCGTCCTCAGCCGAGTCCCCGCTCTTGTCCTGCGCCTGGTCGTTGAGCAGAGTGACCAAGAAGTTGATATACTTCACAGCCAGACGGAGGATTTCATTCTTGCTGAGCTTCTTGTCGGGCGGGTGCGTGGGAATGAGTTTTCTCAGCTCGGAGAACGCCCCGTTCACGTTCTGCTGTCTCCAGCGCTCGCGGCTGTTGGTGAAGACACGGCGAGCGATTTTCTGAGGAGGGCCTGTTAGACACACATAATCACTGTCTGAGTGTGCAGGGCCTTAAAGGACATAAGAAGAAGTTAATACATATTATTATTGTCAACAAATTCCATAAAAAAGACCAAAACTAACAATGAAATGATTCTACTAACAAGTACTGTGTAGCGGGGCTGCAACTAGCGATTATTTTCATTGTTGATTAATCTGTCGATTATTTTCTCGATTAATCAATTTGTTGTTTGGTCTATAAAATGTCAGAAAATGGTGAAAAATTTTCAAAAACCTCAAAAGATCTTCAATTTACTGTCACAGAGGAATAAAGAAACCAGAAAATATTCACATTTAAGAAGCTGGAATCAGAGAATTTAGACAATTTACTATTTACTCAAAAAGATTAATGGATTATCAAAATTGCTGCTGATCATTTCAATAGTTGACTACTAATCAATTAATCAGCTCTATTATGTAGCCCAAACCTGATATATATTATTGCCATATTTCAAAAACTATAAAACGCATCAATGAGCCACACTGTTGCACTGGGACATCTTCATTCATTATGGTAAACACTTTAGTTTATTTTGAGTCAGTCCCACATAAACTGCTTTGCTGCTGTAAATACTCGCTAGAGCACCGAATTTGTATTAATCCACCGCTGAAAATAGTCCCCCAAAAGTGCACCTTTTACTCCTGTTTGAGTAACATTTGTTAAAAACTACAGTGCCCTGCTATTTTAGGGAAGAAAAAAACATCTAAATATGTATCTATGACTCATATAAAAAACATTTATGTTTTCAGTAAGAACAACCGGGCTTGGGGCTGAAAGCCACAGACAGGTTAAAGGAACAATATGTAGCACTGACAGCTAGCGTTTAAAATGGGTAACAGCAGTCCAAATTCAAAACATTGGAGCAGTGGCCCGTCCGCTCCTCCGGTGTGACTGATAGCAGTTAGCGCATGTATTCGCAATTTGAGGGTTACCTTTTAGACACGACCGCGTTAGTCGCTGGCCAGCAGCAGTAGTAGGAATCGCTTCACCGGCTGTGTGTCTCAAATACTCGCTGTCTTGATAACCCAGCTACACAGGGACCACAGAGAGATGTGTCGAGGCTTTTCAGGTCGAGTAGAATCTAATGTGATGTTATCTCTGTTGATCCAGTTTGTTTGCTTGATTCCGTGGCTGCAGAAGGCTGTGTTTGGGTGCCAATTTGTTTCATATGTGGCAACGGGGTGTTGAAATGGGCAGGACGAGATCACACCGGACAAAACAAAAACAGACGCTCCGGACGTTCCGAACATGCTAGCATTGTTGTCAGAAAAGACAATATTTCAATTTAGCATGTTCCTTTAATCTGTGATGACATATCGTGGCAATTTTATGATTTATTACAGTAAATATATTACCTATTGGTCCTTTAAGGAAGTAAGAAAGTACTGAGAGACGGACTGACACATCTTTGCTGTTGGTTTTTTCATAAGACTTGTTGACAATAAGGAAAATACAGAATGTAGGCAACCTTATCTTTTAAATACATTAGATATTAACCTCCTCCATGATCTGAGCAGCAATTCCATCAGTACAATTTCAAACATGCAAACGTTCACATACAGTAACTATGGCTGTGTCAATATTGATGTGTTATTTTCTTTTTCTTTTTTATTTGGTCTCACAGGAACTCACAGTCATTGATCTCCACCTCAAAGTGTGACGAGGGTCTTCTCTTGATCCGGCTGCTGTTGATGACACCATAGTTTCCTCCTGAGGGACCCAGGTAAGAACTAGAGATAAAAACACAGCAACATGTGTGAAAATGTGACATTTTTTGCATAACCGCATAACCGCAATCAGGTGCAGCTAAATATGAAAAAGAAAGTTTACAATGTGAAGTCGTTCCAGAATATCTTCTCTTAAAACGAAAGAAATGTTGGAGGGTGGATGGAGAAATCAAGAAGATGGTGGAGGCCATTATCTGCGGTGTGATTATGTCGGTGGCGTTGATTGAGTGTGCATGCAGAGTTTTCGCCCGGTCTCATTAAGTCTGGTTACTAGCTGATTCTACTTCAGGGGGATGAAATGGATCAATGTTTTCTGCTACAAACAGACCAGAGAGAAGTGAGGAGGGAATCTTATTCCCAGACCTCCGTGACAGATGGTGAAACCTTAGATGTAGAAAAAAAAGTCCCACTTTTTTACATAGCTGATGCTCCGTTGTTACAGAAAGAAACTGTGAGGAAAATCCTTTTTGGAGTAGAGAATAGATGAACAGTAGGAGGGCTTTGACAATGTCTGCAAACGAAGGCCTTTCATGAGTGTATGCAAAGAGTTGCCAACTCTACGAGCCCCAAAAAGAGTTCTGTTTTTTCAGTTCGGCAGCTAAATTTAGCTGCAATTAAAAGTAGACGTATAGTTTCAAAAGTGATATCAGGTTTTTGGTACTAAACGTTACACAAAAAAACATTCCATGATGCAACTTGTGTTCAGCGACCAAATGTCCTGATGAGTAAATTTACCGTGAGAAATGTGAGCTCCCTTCATAACAGCACACATCCTGCTGTCAATTCTCCATAACCGTGCAGCGTAGCCACAATTAATCACAATGGGAAGTCGTGAAATCCCAGCAGTTGAGGTTTCATGTGAAACAGAAAATTGTTACAAACGAAGCGGTATCATCATCACTTGTAACACCTCAGGAAAGCGTTTTGTTTTTTTTGTATTGAGAGTTTCACATCTGTTTGCATGCCTGGTGAAACGGAGGTGAATGAGCATTTATGTGTGTTTTATTTGATATACTGTATGATGTTCTATAGAGGGCTGAACTTATATTATAAAATGTTCCATAGTTCAGATTTCTTTACATTATCCAACGCAACCTCCAGCATGAAACTGATATTCTACCAACACGATTATTTAAAGCAGCAGTGGGTAGAATTGGAGCAAATTTGATTAAAAAAAAAGTTACTTTTATAAAACGGTCACTATGTCCTGACAGTAGTGCATGAGACAGGTAATCTGAAAAAAATCATGTGCCTCTATGTCCTCCGGTGCTCCTAATGACATCTGCAAGATTTCACAGACCGAAGGAAAACAACCAATCAGAGCCGAGCTGGAGCCTGCCGTCTCTGAGCAGCTGTCAATCACTCGCGAACTCCGATCAAACGGTCAAACTAGACAGCGTTGATCAAATATGAATCAATATTATGTTACTGTAATGCCTATTTCTCGCCTCAAATGTTTTCAGAAACATCTTGTAGTGTACTGTTTAGCTGTAAAATGAGAAAGTTTGTGACCCGACAGCCATGTTGAGATCAGTTGAGGAAATATCAAGCACCGCCCACCAGCCGGAGAACAGCCAATAGGAACGCTCTCTCTCTGAAATGACCTGTGATTGGTCAAAGTCTTCTGTCACCGGCTAGATTTTTTTAAAGCCTGAAAACAGAGCCATGAGGAGGTGCAGAAGTTTATTTTTGTCTCAGAACACTTGCTGAAAGGTTATTATGGAATTTTTGCCCAATGATGCCAAAAACATTCTGCCTACTGAAGGTTTAATACACAGTCTGCTCATAACATTTGGATATTGGATAACACGATCAGTGCTGTCTGCTAATGCTGTGGTTCCCAACCTTGGGGTCAGGACCCCTCAAAGGGGTCGCAAGATGAAAAATGAGAAGTTGCAAGATGATTTACTGGATAAGAAAGACGCAAAAACACCAAATTACGTTGATTGTTTTCTGACTTTTCACCACCCTTTGCTTATTTTTTTTCTTGTGGAATAGAAAGTTTTGCTTCTTTAGGTGCCAAAAATTATTCAAATGAAACAATCTGAGAAGGGAAAACCACTCTGCTCAGCTGGTGAGGGTCTGATAAAGTAAAACGGTTGCTTATGGATGAATCCATATAAGCCAAATCTCACCTGGTGAAGAAGGGGTGTGCAGACAGGTACTGCTGAGGCAGCAGGGGTCCTGGGGAGAGAGCTAAAGGGCCCCCAGTAGCTCCAGTAGCTCCAGAAGCTCCGGGGCTTGCCACGGGCAAACAGGCCAGCTGACTGCGGCGAAGCTCCCCGTGGGGCCCATGTAGCAGGTTGGGAATTGGGTGTAGGGCAGTCAGAGGGGTGTTGGGGAGCGGGAGAGGTGGTTTGCTGTGTCCGAGGCTGATGACTGGAATGTGTGGAGGAAGAGGAGAGGATGATGAAGACGTGGGGAAGGAGGTTGGAGGTGGTAAAGGGTACGAGGTGGACTTGGCTGGCGCCGGGAGGAGTGGAGGTGGAGAGGAAAGAGTTGGGGACCCGTTGGCAAAAGTAGCAGCAAGGGCTGTGGTGCTTTTTGGTCCTCCTCGCTTCTCCTCCTCCTCCTCCTCCTTCACCTCCTCGGTCTCCATGACGATGGGCTCAGGTGCAGCAGCTGTATCTGCGTGGTGGCTGGTTAACGCCGTCGTTGTGGCGATGGGGGACTGATTTGAGCCAGCGGTGGGGACATCCGTGTGTCCCTTGTGCCCTGTCTTGTTAGCAGGACGCGGGCTGCTGATAGAGTCCGCTAAAGTCTTGTTGTGGACGGGACTGTGCTGCTCTACGGAGGCACAGGATGAGGAGGATGAGGAGGAGGAGGAGGAGGAGGGGCGAGGTAGGTCGGGGGGTGAGGCAGGTGGGCCGGTGGGGTTCAGCTTCTCCATCATGGTGGTGACGACTCTGGGGGAATCCCTGTTAGTTCAGTGTGTCTTTATATGTGTGTGAGAGTAAACAACATGTTCATGTTTACATCTGCAGCTTGTCCTAGAGAGCCCTTTAAACCTCTCCTAACCCAGTGTCTTTTCCTTATAACCCTTTATTTCCTCGCCCTTTGTTCAACTTTCCTGCAGATTGTGCAATATTTTGCTGGCCTACCTCCTTAGAAATGTAGATTTTCCTCCGGCCAACCTGAAATCCATCAGTTGCTCTTATCGTTGCCAGTATGTGAGTCTTCTATCCGCTCAGTCCAGACTATATGCGCCTCTGATGGAGCTGCAGCTGACCTCTGATCCAGTCTTATTACCCGTCATTCTGCTCTAAACGTGAGGGCTACTTTTGTGGCTTCGTCTTTGGGAGCAGCGTGGAGCCGGGGTGGTTGTTGTTGTTGCGGTCTGATGTGGAGTGGATGTTTCACACAGTGCATCCTGGGCAACAGATTCTAGGTTTGTGAACGAGTCTCTGCTCTTTATGAGTCCATCCGTCTGTCTGTCTGTCTGTCTTTGAGGATGTGCGTCAAAATCCTTTTACGCTTCAAAACGTCCCAGACCCCCGAAAGACTGGATTGATATCAAAGAGTCTGGTGAACAAAAGAAAAACACACTCAGGATAGATATTTGGTGTATATACAAATGTGCTCAAAGGTCATAAATGTACTTAAATGTCAGGAGTAGTTGTTGTTGTTGGTGGTTTTCTTCGTTTAACATCTGAATTTAATTCAACACACTACTGATGAGATGTTAAAATGCTGGAGAACAAGTGAATAACTGTTGTACTCTACTTCTTCATGGAGGGAGACGTTACTCTGCTCTGCGAGGCGTATACGACTCTTATAATTTCTCAGGTTTTGCAATCGCAACTGTTCCTGTTTTGTCTTTTCTAGTGGTCATGACTTTATTTTGGACAGTTCCCTCTTTCACATTGACATACGGATGACACTCGCAGGTATTTTTTTTTTTAATCATTTTGCAGCACTGTTATATTTACTGTCATATAAATATCTTGGTAAGAAGAACCTACGCAAAAAGTTACAGATAGATATATAAAAGGTTTCAGTGTGAGATACTCAGCACTACGTGGGTATTTTAGCTGAAAACACATTTGTAAGATAATTAATTTTGTTGTGGTAGCCAAGAAATTAAGCAATTATGGCTACACATATATTTTGTTGTAGCATATTTTAATAACGAATATTTTATACCGAATTTTTAGTCCAGCTTGTATTCTCTATCACAATTTTTGGCACATTTCTGCACAGCAAGCTGTCTAATAGTTTACATTAATTCTTCAAATAAAATATCTTTGATAATTGTGATAAACCTTTATAATAATTCATTAAAATATTCTTTATTAAAATGGTTATTTCATTAGCACTAGATTTTATATTTCTCCAATGTATGTTTTTTTCTTTCTGTTGAATCTATTTATATTTGGATTATTGTTATTGTTGTATATTTTGTATATTTACCGTAACCAGACTGGTTAGAAAACAATATTAATACATTAATTCAGCTTTCAAGAGAATAATTTGTAACAAAAAAACATCTGACATGATATTAAATTTCTATCTTCATCTATTTACCTCTAAATAGCCACATTTTATTACCAGTTTTCAACACAAACTATTTTACTAAAAGTCCATTCTGTATATGACATATGGCACATATGACAGAAACTCCAATCTGATGCTGTTTTGTTATAATTAATTAAATTATATATTTATATATATTTGTTAGAATAGAATAAAACATATTAAATAAGTACTCACAGATACATTACGACGTTCGGTGTGGCTCGTCTGTCTGTCATGCAAAATCCGTCAGAGTTTAAGCGATCTGTGAACGCACGTGTTGTATCTCCTCAGTGTTTAACACCCTCCTCCTCCTCCTCCTCCTCCTCCTCCTCCTTCAGGTCGCTCTCACTCCACTACAGCCTGTCAGTGTCCGTCTGTCAATCTCTGAGGTCAGAACTGTCTGACACCACTCAAAACACTCCTCATACTCCTGTGAAGCCCTTTAAAAATCAGTATTAATGAGAAATTAAAAACTTGAGTCCCAAATATTCACAAAGAGATTAAGTCGGATTTATATCGTCCAAACGCACATATTGTGTTTTTCGTTGTGAAGTTGCTCCTTTGAACGAAGGAAGCGTGGAGATGTTGTCTGTCCAAATGTCAGTCTCACCTCTCTCTCCCTCTCGCTCTCTTTCACTCTCCTGTCTATCCCTTCCTTCGCTCACTCTCTTCGCCAACAAGACACAATGCTCTAGCTGGTTGCCAGTCGGAGAGCTCTGGTACTGGCAAGTGTGAGGTGGGAGAGAGAGAGAGGGGGAGAGAGAGGGAACCATGTTGCAAGGAGAGTTTTCCGCTCCCTGCTGGACAAGAGGATGTGCTAGTACAATATGGTGGCTGCTGATAAGAGCCTCAAAAGCTGCCTGTGGCCTGTAGATAAGGAACCTTCACCACCCTCCTCCCCCCTCCACCTCCACCACCAATACCAGCACACACACTTTTCATAACACTCACACACACCAGCGGGTTCAGGCCTACATGCATGTACGCACAGACACGCATCACACTCTACTGGTCAGTCCCAGACTTTAAAGGGATCTGGACTGTGTCCAAGAAAATATCCGCAACTGTACTTATATCACAATATAATAAATAGACAATGGTACACACACATGCTTCTTCATAGAGGGGATGTTCATACATAGACAATGCCAAAAGATGCCCTTAGGGAATCACTTTATCTATGTAAAGGTGTCTGCTATAATGATTTTTACATGTTGATTATTAGCTATGAATCCCCTATGATGTGTATTTGTGGCAGCATTATAAAAAACACACAAATAATGTTCTTTTATTCTGGATTTGACACAAATTGTTGTGATAAAGGAGGTGAGCAGAGGTGAAACATGAAAGAGAGGAGGAGGATTAAAATTGATTGTCTTATCCTGGTTCTCATGATCTCAGTAGGTCATGTCATCAATTAGTCGATCAACACATAATGAATCTGTTCTGATAATCGATCAAGAATTATTTCAGTCATTTTAGTAAAATAAATATAGAAACTAAATATATTTAGGCTTTGGATTGTTGGCTGTATAAAACAAGCAATATATATATATATGAAATTATAATTTCTCACTATTTTCCAACATTTTGAAAGGCTAAACAAAACAATGAATCGCTCAATCAAGACAATAATAGAGCTGCAACAATTTAATAGATTAATTGATTAGTTGTCAACTATTTAATGAATCGATTCGATAATCGATTAATCGGTTTGAGTAGTTTTTTAAGAAAATAAAAAGTAAATATTCTCTGATTCCAGCTTCTGAAATGTGAATATTTTCTGGTTTCTTTACTCCTCTGTGACAGTAAACTGAATATCTTTGAGTTGTGGACAAAACAAAAGACATTTGAGGACGTCATCTTGGGCTTTGGGAAACACTGATCGACATTTTTCACCATTTACTGACATTTTACAGACCAAACAACTAATCGAGAAAATAATATAATCGACAGATTAATCAAAAATGAAAATAATTGTTAGTTGCAGCCCTAGAAAATTATATATTTATATATATACTGTATATACAGTGTGGACTTGAGTCAGCTTTTCTGTTATGACATCAGAGCACACCTGTGTCACTGATGACCAACGCTCAAGTCGTCATCGTGGTAACTTTCCTCTCCAAGAGCTCCCAAACTTCCTTCCTAAATCTATCTCTCACCCCTCCTCCTCTGTGCTCACCCATTCCTGTTCTTCCTAAAGTCTCTCACTCTCTCCCTCTCTCTCTCTGTCTGTCTGTCTGTCTGTCTCTCTCTCTCTCTCAACCTCAGGGTCAGCTCCTCTTTTACGTTCCCTCAGTCATTTCCTTCTTAGACAGACTGAAACACAAACATTATAAAGGCTTTACAGTTAGTGACCTTCAAGGTCCTGGGAAAGACAGAAAGCACCGCTGAGCAACTGCTCAACAAATCTGTCATCACCGTCATCATCATCATCATCATCATGATCATCATTGTAATTTTTCTCATTGTAGTCATCATCATCATCATTATAAACAGTAACTGCACTGGGGTCTGAATATGCTGAATAGTACAGTCAGAGTGCAGACAGTGTCATCTATTGGTCTGTCACACTCTTTTGCGTCCGGCAGCTGTGGTTCCAGTTGGTCGCTCTCTGTGTGCCAGAATAACGTTGCAGTGGCACCGCTGAGCCTTCAGACGCTGCATGAATTTGCCTGTAACATATAAAAAGCTACACAAGGGACAGAGAGCGATCCTTTGGGATTAACTTCTCCTCTGCTTTATATGCTCCTCTTAAAAGTAACACAAGTCAATATTGTCACATTGCTGTATTATCAGTACAGTTCTGGTTTTTTAAAGGTGTTTGTTTTGTGCTGTTGCTTTTTGGGGATCAATCAAAATATAAGTTTTATTTTATTTTCTCTTTAACAAAGTTTTATTTTCTCTTTCGACAAAAGACGAAACACTAACGGAACAAAAAGAGGAAGAGAGCAGTGACTACAGGCCACTTAACATACAGAAACATGTCATCAGGGAATAAGAGAACAAGGTTAGGTTATAGGAGTATATAGGGTAGATGGATTAGAAAAAAAACTAATATAAAAGCTAATAATAATACTAATTAAAATTAAATAAAATAAAAAAATGTTAATACTAATCCTACATTTGCCGCCACCAAAGCTTCAACTAATAACAACAATAATATTAAAGTGAGGGGGAGTGCCACCTCGTCCACTGACAGCGAAGCAGGAATAAAATACATACAACTTTAATAAAAGGCTTTAACATTTTTCAGTGATTGTTTATAATTATTTGTGGCTATTTGTGCTGCTTGGAAATATGATAAAGAAAAATAAATACATTATCAAAGTCAAGACAGAATGAATGAAATGGGCCCTTTACCTGTTTTGGTCCAAATATTTGAATTTATATTATAATATATACAAATTTTATATTTTTTTAGATGGACTTCCAAGTCAAAATGGACAAAAACTAATTGGGATAAAAGCACCTTATATGTAAATGTATTCTATTATTATTTTGTTTTCAATATTTTTGAACTGTTTTGATTTAAATTTTTTCAGCGATTTACAGCAAAAACAGACTTTAAATGAAGATGGGAGAAAAGCAATTTACAAGTAAATAGATTGTATTATAGTTTTATTTCTTACATTTTCTGCTGTATTTGAGTGTATGAATAGTGGATATTACATTGAACTATTTTATAATAGTATTTTTTGTGATTATCACTGAAAATGTGTACACTTTTATAGGTGCCTGTGTTTTTTTTTTATTGTGTTTTGGGTTCCTGGCAGCTTTATAGTTAATTAAATTGACAAATATAAGTTTAAATTATAGCTGAGTTTGTGCTGAAAAAAGGGATACCCTAATGTGGGGTAAAGATAGTTCATCAGTTGCCAAACAAAACCAAGAATAAATGCATAGAAACATGGCAACAATTATCCAAACTAAGTCTGGACTGCAGTTTTAGTTGCAAAAGCCTCTTAATTTCTTTATCTTTGTAAACAAATCAGTGTACATTTTGGGTTTCCCCTTCTTACTGTAAACACCTGATCCTCAGTCACAGTTTTCTGGGCAGGTCCCTCAACAGAGAAAAAGACCCAGAAGACGAATGGTTGACTCTCTCATTTACGGCTCAGTGTGAACACCGAAACTGTAAACGGGGAATAATAATAGAAACAAACGATAACAGACAGCTTCCGCTTTTCCCTTGAGTTAGGAAGAAATCAAGAGAGGATTGTTTTAATCTCAGAGCCTCGCTGTCACGCCTTCCCCCTCCTGGCTATACCTCAAAATACCCAGCTCGATAAATGCAGTATCGATGGGGGAGCCGCCATTGTGCAGGAGTCAAGTGCGTGTATGTAGCTGCGTGAAAGCCAGGGTCAGGCTATTTGTTAATATACCCGAGAGACTTCAGTAAAAGCCAATGTAAAGGTTCTCTCTCTCTCTTTATGTATGTGTGTGTGTGTGTGTGTGTGCACCTGCAGAAACAGCATTGATCTTCTTGCTGTGCCAGGAAACGTGATGTGAGGGTGAGGATTGGAAAATGAAAAGCATGTGGCCTGTTTGTGGTCTTAAGAAAGAACCAGCTGTTAAATTATAGTCCAAAATGAATTACTGATATTAGCCTGTGTCCAATGGTTACGGACACATACTGATGTTTCTTAAATGGGTAGCAGAATTAAAGCCTATAGTTACCAGCATTTAAAACTGTGAAATATTGCAGCAAAATAAATTCATTTCATTGTTTGATTGAGCAATAGCAAGCGATGACGGAGCTGATCTTTGGGGGAAACGGAGAGCCGAAGAGTCCAAAATTAAGGAAGCTATCGTAGCTTATTAGCTGTGTTGCACCATCGACTTTTCTTTAACCCTCCTCTGTCGTAGTAATTGCTTCACAAAAGAGACCAACGAAATTCTTAGTCTACTAACACTCGTATAGGATTTTTTCGACTCATCGATTAGTTGATTTAATCGGCAGATCTGTAAAACTGAGTTTCTCCACAAAGAATCACACAAAAGCACCACTTTAAATCTTGTGTTTACCAGAAATATGCTCATATGTTTTCTTTGAAATTAGTCATTCAGCATGAAAAAAGCATAAAAAAGTAATATTCGATAAAGACCAAAATGACTGATTAGTCGACTAACTGACTAAGAGGGGGTAGCCCTACTGTACCAGTTGCACAACAATATGTGGCGAAAGTTAGCTTAACATTAGCCATCATAGGCTACCAAGTAAGTGAGCAATTTCAAAAGTCTCACTTTATAACACCAATACTTTTCACCCTCATAAAATACAGTGTGACCTTTAGTCATAAAAGCCTAATATGAACACACAGTGAGGACAAACACATACACATGCAGATGCCCAAGAAAACACACACACACACACACACACACACACTCCCAAAAGTGGGCTCCATGGCCTCGTTTCCTTCACGTCATGTAAACACTATTGTGTGCCGGGCGATAGGGATCACTAGAACCTAATTGTTTGAGGCAATATTCGCAGTGCATTTCATGGAGAAAGTGACAAACAATGCTGCGAGCGCTGGCCGGGACCAACGCTCTCTCTCCTCCTTTTGCTGCGACAGATGTCGACTCTATTTATTTTTCCTGATTGTCCTGGAGACCGACCATCCGACGACAGAAAACGACAACAAGAAGAGTTTGAGTTTATGTGGGAGATATAGGTCACAACATGAGGATGTGTTCACACTGCCAGCCTAGAATCTGATCCTATAGTTGCATTAACATGACAGATCCACCTCATCAGGACTCAGCAGGTGTTTGATTAATCTAGAGGTGACAAAAGGAGCATGTTGCAATAGTATTGACACTACACACATGACAGGCTGGTCTCATACACCGTTCGTAGCTATACCTACGAAAAGTAATGCACTGTAATTCGTGTCTATCCCATGAAATCAAGCAGTGTGTAATTAACGTAATCATGAGCCAGGAATTATAAATAGGGGCGAACGCCACATAGGGAGGAGGTCAGGGTCGATGGATGGGTCAAAAAACACCGGACTCTCACCCAGGAGACAGGCGTTCGTGTCCCGTGTGAAACCAGAAGTCAACGTTGATTTATTTGGATTTATTAAGTTACGCCACTTTTGGAGTTATTTTAAGCCAAACCACGATCTTTTCCTAAGCCTAACTAAGTAGTTTATTTTGAAGAAGACTGTATGCATGTAACGAGCGGAGATTGACACGTGTTGCTGGACATTCGTAGGAAAACGAACGAAAAATTAGGAATAACTTTTTTGCAAGATATCATACGATCCATTGTATGAGAATACGTTGCACATGAGTAAACAGATTTATTTTTAGATGTTTTAAGATATTCAAATAGTGAAGATCAGAGTCTTGTAGATGAAAAAGATTGAAAACAAGGTTAGTTGATTAATTAATGAAGAAAAAAGTACCATCTGTTGAAATAAATAAAAGAAAAGCAGTGCAGGAGCATCACTGCAGAAACATTATCACACCACAAACATGAGCAAATACATTTGTTTTTAAAATGTTTAATTGAAGATCTGTGTCGAGCAAAATCATTGCTTTCTCGTCTGAAATGTTTTGAAAAGAAAAAGGACTATTAAGGAACTACAATTTCATTTAGCAGACACTTTTGTCCAAAGCGACGTACATCTGAGAGTTAGTACAACACAAGCAAGGATCTAGGTAGGAGGGAAAAACGTGAGTAAGAGCCAACAACAGCTTCAAGTCTGATCGGACACAGGTGCCGATTTTTTTATAGTTTATTTTTTTTTATAGTTTGTTTTTGATTGTCATAATCATCATCAATAACAACATCAACAATGTCATCACTATCATCATGAATATTCTAATCAACAGTAACAATATCCTCAATATCCTCATCATCAATAATATCAATGTCATTTGGTACCTGTCTAGGTAACTATCTGCATACCTATGCATAAGTCCAATAAACTCAAATTTAAAAGAGTACTCGACCAATGTAACATTTACTCCTGTAACATGGTTAGACTCGTGGTAGAAAGTTTAAGAAAAAGATCAAAATGAATGCAGCAGAACCAGAGATATCGTCTTATTTTTTATTTCACAAATTTTTCTTCCATGTCAAAACCTGGCGTCTACATTACCCACAATGCAACTCCAACGCCGACAGTTGGGATATTCAGGTGTGTTATGCTAGTAGCGGCTAATGTAGCTTCGAGCTGCTAGCCTCAAGCAGAGATGAGGAGCTACAGAGGTCTTTTAAACTCAGATTGTTTTTATTTTCAGACGTGCAGTCTTCAAACCGACGCTGACTAAAGGGATCACTTGAGGCAATTTATCAGACTCCTCGCAGCTGTAGCCACAAAAGGCTTCACACAACTTTTTCACATCGGCAGTAGTACTACTACCCAACACCTGTAAACAGACTTTGATGTGTAAAATCAGTGGAGTTCCCCTTATAAGTTGAGGAGAAGCAATCATTCGTGAGTCAAGTGTATCCGCTTCATCTCAAGCAGATCAAACAAATGATTTAGCTCTTCCTCATTTCTGCCCCGTAGCATCAAGGCCCAAACACCGTAGACAAGTAGACAGCGAGGACCTTTATCTTTATCTGTTCGCTGTATAAAGTTCATGGTGATCCTGATTACTGTAACGGCACCTCGTACGGTGTCAGCCACATGTCGGCGGTCACACATTGCTCCCTTCCCAGGATGCACCTGGCCTGGGGCGAGCGGGCGGACGTGGGGGACAGCTGTTTCCTGTGCACACTTCCTGGTTTGGCAGAGCAAAGGGGAGGGGGTGGAGGAGGGTTGGGTGGAGCGGCAGGCGAAGGGGTGCTTTAAGGCCTTTTCCAAACAGGATATATCTGCAACAGCCACAGGTGTCAGGGTACCAACGCTCATCATATATACACTTAAAGAAATAAATCAAAGACTCTACTGATTTTAAAGAGAGGGTTCGGTAGAGAGGAAAGTAGAGAAGGATAGGACGAGAAGTATATAGAGGGAAAAGAAAGGAAGGTGGGTTAGACAGAAGGATGGAGGAGAAAGGGCTCCTTTATTGTCTCAGAATAGACTCACTCAGCTGGGAGGGAGAGAGCGGCCGGTGGGCTAATCAGAGCATAATGGCTTCAATCAATAGCTTCCTTGATTGCTCACATACTGTACATTCAACGTCAACAGCTGAACGGGAGCCAGAAAAGCAGCATGGCAGCGTGTTTTCATGAGGTACTTAATTCAGGAGTGTAAATATACAAACCTGTGATGATGTCGCATTGCAACCACACTTCTCCAGTATAAACGGCACATTACTATGTTGCTATGGCTACCAAAAAAAAACATACTTACATCAAATTATGTATGGGAACAGTGATGGTCAGTATAGGTTAAGTGAAGAAAATATTGACTGATACTGAGGATAATGAGGTAAATGTTGGCCTCTTTGACCCATGAGTACAGTCATTTGACTTCAAAAGAAGTTTAGATTATTCCTTACATGCTGTCTGCAGAAGCTTTTTTATACATATTTTTGCCAAAGGCATAAATAGACATCCGTTTTAACTTCAGAAGTTTGGGAGAAGGCTGAGTATGAACTAGAGACGATACATAGTGCATTTAATGGTTATTTTTAAGATCTCAGAGAGATAAACTGGAGCTATCTTTTAATAATTTTAGAACTCAAAAATTCAATCAGACATGAAGTATATATAACTGTATGCATCAATCAATAAACACACCTGATACCGATAGCGATACCTGGGCTTTGGGTAATCGGCCGATACCGATTACCGATCCGATACCAGTGTTTAATTAATAAGCTGTATGCCTCACTGTGTGGAAGTGACTGGGATCATTCTTGTGTAAGATAACATCAGACTTGACTTAAACATTGCTTTCCTAACTTTGTTAAATAAAATGCAAAATGTAACAAATAAATACATAGATATACATTTAGTGAATTGTTATTTATTATTAAAATAATAAATCATACACCAGAAACATGGTAAAAAAAAGCCTCAAAATTAACAGGAGTTACATTTCAAGTGTAAACCTTTTTAATGCAGCAACAAATTGGTCAAAACTTAAACAGGATTTAAAATTACAGTAGATAATGTTATAGTATATAAACATAGAATTGAATCGAATAGATCGGCCCCATTGTCACCGATATCCAATACAAGTATTTGGCTATATCGGCCCGATATCTGATCCGGTATCGGTATCGGTATCGGTGCATCCCTAAAAATGGAGTCTGAAATGAAATATAAAGCTTTGCACTTTTACTTTATGTGCAATAAGTTGATACAATGTCAAAACTTTATTTACTTTCTATTTTATTTCTTTTGCTCTTAGCCAGGTTAGATCACTTCTCCATTCCCCATTTTTTCCAACTGCACATTTGTAATAATAATATTATATACCCAATAATTAAAATATGCAGTGTTGATTGAAGGCACTGTCCATTTGGGTTGCAGAACATGCAAAATGTTAAAACAATTTACTGCAATGAGTGCTGTGGTATTTGTCACAACTATAAACTGGCAACATTATCATGCTTATATGCTGCCAGAAACATGTAAACAGAATTAATTATATTTTGTAAACAAATAATTCATTCTTGTTTGTTCAACAGTTTTTTAGCAGTAGTCGATTCTTCATTTGAGGGTCATCGGCGTAGAAGGGCAGAAAAGATGAGCGGGGGGGCGAAGAGATGACACAGTCTAGATCCGGCCCAGTATTTCTCACTGGAAGGACTGGTCTGACTCATTTGACCCCAAAGCCTCAGTCTGACCTTTGACCCAGAAGCGTCATCACCTACGCTGGATTACGTGCAGAACTTTACGAGTGCACTGCGGCTTTTCAAACAGCCCACTCGCATCCACTTCCAGTGTTGGCAACACAACTACAAATATTTCCATATGAGATGAGCACTGACAATAGACTGTGTGTGCGTGTGCGTGTGCGTGTGCGTGTGTGTGTGTGGTGTACTTGTACATCTATCTTTGTGAGGACGAATTTGAGTTTTAGACCTTCGGAGAGGGACATTTTTGACGATCCTCACTTCTTCAAAGGCCTGTTTGAGGGTTCAGACATGCTTTTAAGGTTCAAGTTAGAATTAGGTCTAGGTTAGGGTACATGGATGTGTGTGTGTGTGTGTGTGTGTGTGTGTGTGTGTGTGTGTGTGTGTGTGTGTGTGTGTGTGTGTGTGTGTGCGTGCGTGTGTGTGTCTGGCCCTAGGGTCACGATGACACTGCACGGAACAACAGCGTATTGCGTCTTCCTCTCTCATATTTCTCATCATCAGCACTGCCGCCGTCCAAATTCCACTGGTGTGTTCACAGCGCGGCGGAGCGACTCGGCCCTGTTGTCAACCCCCATCCTGCAATAATAGGAAACTCAGCATCACTTTTCCACTTTCTCCCTCACTTTTCACTGCTAATTCAAAATATATGAGTTCCTGTTTGGAGCTCCCTCGCTCAGGACTTGATTGTTTGTTTTGGATAAAAAGCTGCATGCAGTTTGCTTCCCTATCTAAAATGCTTTTGTTGCTCATAATGTGCTGCTGTTTTTCTGTATATGTGTGGAGGTTGGAATTTGTCATGTAGCAACAACCTCTTCTGTTTTTGCACATATACTGTATGTGCCAATTTACAAAACTCTGCCGAGAAATAATATCTAGCTGTCACTAATTGCCATTGACTCATTCTGAAATGTGGGGGTTACCTAAATATTTATTCCTCTTTATTTTCACTGAAATAAAATCACTTTCTTAGAAACACCCTGTACATTCACACAGTATTTCTAAAACCATGATTTTAGAAATGCTGATGACATCAGTTCTGCGTGTGGCATTTATGGATAATACCTGTTTTCGTCTGGTTTTGATAAAATAACAATTAAGCGGCAGGATGATGGTTAAACTATTTGATTATTACCGGACACATTTTTAAAAAAAAAATTGTTTGTATGAAAATGTTGCAAAAACATTCATGCATGGAGGCAAAAATAGCAGGCCCCTTTGTCAAGGTATATTATGCAATGTTCATTTTATTTCATCAGGCACATATGGCATATGTGACCATTTAGTTTCAACTACACCGAATGGGAATAAACCTCTCTGTTGGCCTGTTACGTTTCCTTCGGTTCTCCTACAGGATCGGACTTAACTGCAGTCGAGGCCTGAATTTCAAAGTTGACTTTGATGTAGTACACGGCCCTATTTCCACATCTAATTCCCATCAAAATTAAAAGTTACACATGGCAACAGATTGCAAAGACCCACATATTCACCAAAATACAGAGCACGTGGTTAGGCTAAATAACAGAAACACCTGTCAGTATAATTCAATACGGTGCAACGGCATCACAAACTGCAGCCTCCATCAGGATCATCCAGTGACCATCAACTCCCCTCCAAAACAGTTTCAACAAAAATGTAACATTATAACCTTCATGAAAGTAGGGTTTATTGTCGGACTGTTGAATTAGACCGCATTAGTTTTAGCTACTTGCATCTAAAAAACTGGCAACTCCGTGTATAAAATGTTGCAATTGTTGTCTCGTGCATTGTCCTGTATGTCTGCTGTGCAGATTCTATTGTTTTGTATTTTGGTTGGCTCACCACTAGGTGGAGACAAAGACTAAATATTAAATTTGCAACTTCCAAAATACTAGCTTGATTATTTAAAGGGACATTTTGCCAACCATGTCTCTGTCTTTTAGTCATAGTGCTTATATTCACCATGACCCCTGTCATAATACCATCTGTATTCATTATGAAAATGAGATGACATAAAAAACAGAAAAGTCAAACCACAGTGCAAATGTATTTACTTATTTATAATGTGGTTATACAGTATATTGTATGTGTTTGTAGCACATATTTGGACATATTTCTTAAATTTCTAATTTCTTATTCTTATTTTTCTTATTATTATATTTCTTCAGATATATTGTAGAATTATGTACTGTACATAATTGAATCCTTTATTTCTATTTTCTTACATTCTTTATGCATTTATATAAGAGCAACTGTAATGTCCCAATTTCCCCCCGGGGATCAATAAAGCATTTCTGATTCTGATATCATCAGACATACAGTTTAAGTGGACAATAGTTGTCCTGCAATATACAATGACAACATGATAGTGTATAGACATGTCGATGCACACCATGCTGCTAAAGAAATGGTTGAAAATTGTTGGTACTCCTTTATGTTGGGACACTTTGATTTTGAAAAGTTTGCATGTAAGTTAAGATTTTAACTGGAGCTCTAGTCTGAATTTCTCCATTTTTGTCCCAGATGAAAAAACCTCAACTCACCGGCCTCAAACGAATATCAACAAGTGCTTTCCCTCTCTGAAAGGAAAGAGCAAGACACTGTTGTTTTCTGTCCATTTTCCCATATGTCAACTTGTGCTGTTTGTAAAATGTAAAAACAATAACCGCTGTTATATTTGCTATCAATGCAACAGGCTGCTCTAATTCTCCAAGATGACGACAGGTCTGATGGGCCAAATCATTCTTTTTTATTATTGCAGTCACTGTCATTTTTTGCACTAATATTTATTAATAATTAAGAAAAAAACAATTATAAGCTGGCAAGAATTTGATTATTCATTTTTTTTATTTTTATTCTACCTTTATTTAACCAGATAAGTCAATTGAGAACCAATTCTCATTTACAATGACGACCTGGCCAAGAGGCAGCGACAGAAGGTCAATACAAGACATTAGAACACAGAACATAAATACGACTAGTGCAATAAAACATTAGACAAAATTCAAACTAAAAAAATATTTAAAACTAAATAATAATTAATATGTTTATGTGTTATCAGAAACATAAAACGAATGAATTATGTTTTGTTCACAAAATAATCATCAATACTGTTCATTTCCATTTGTCCGCATTTTATTATTGCTTATGATTAAATGTAAGTACAGTTGTTTTGTTGTCATGACGCTAATGCGCGCACACACACACACACACACACACACACACACACACACACACACACACACACAC